>JAHDVE020008472.1:0-125362 GCA_022606495.2 Halesus radiatus | reverse complement strand
TGATTTCCACAGACGGGGTAGGCAGAATTTTCAAAATCATCATTATCAATCCCCATCAAGACAAAATCAACCTAGACGATCAAGATCAGGATCACAGGGGAGATCTCCGAACAGAAATCCCAATGGATATTGCCGTTGGCATAATAAATTTGGAGAAAAAGCATACAGATGCTACAAGCCGTGTTCCTTTCCCAAAAATATACAGGGAAACGACAGCGGAATTCCACAGTAGAGACATGTGAGATTCCTACAAACACTTGTCGTCTCTTTATATTTGACTGTGAAACACGTCAAAAATTTCTTGTAGACACCGGCGCTGAAGTATCCGTCATTCCTAGACATTCCATCCAGAACAGGAAGTTTGTCACTTCTGATAACTGCCCAACTACTTTGTACAGCGCAAACGGTACTAAAATCAAAACCTACGGCACAAAAATCCTGGATTTGAACCTTGGCCTACGCAGAACCATGAAGTGGAGATTTATAGTTGCAGATGTATCAAGAGCTATACTCGGAGCCGATTTCCTGCACAACTTCAATCTTACAGTTAATCTAAAAAAGGCTGTAATATCAGACCAGTCCACCGGATTATACATCAACGGCATGACGTACAAAGGAATATCCACGGGAATCTCAACGATTTCAAATACTTCGAAGTACCGGGATATTCTTAACAAGTATCCAAGTCTGACGCGCCCGACCATGAATACTAACGAAACCAAGAAACATACGGTGACTCATTTTATCGAAACCAGAGGCCCTCCTGTGACTGAACGTGCACGCAGGTTGGCACCAGCCCTACTAGAAGCAGCCAAACGTGAATTTAAATTTTTAATGGAACAAGGTATATGCAGACCTTCCAAGAGCAACTGGGCCAGTCCATTGCACATGGTGAAGAAACCCAATGGAGAATGGCGCCCTTGTGGGGGACTATAGACGCCTAAACGCGAAAACAATACCGGACAAATATCCAATTCCCCAGCTCCAAGACTTTGCCCACAAACTATCTAAGGCAAAGATTTTTTCAACTATAGACTTGGCGCGGGCGTACCACCAGATACCCGTAGAACCAGATGATATCCCAAAAACGGCCATCATCACACCGTTTGGATTATATGAATTTACGTCTATGCAATTTGGTTTATCCAACGCGGCACAAAGTTTCCAGCGTTTTATGCACGCTATCACCAGAGATCTAGATTTTTGCTTTGTGTACCTGGATGACATATTGATCGCTTCAGCAAATGAAGAAGAACACCAGAGGCATTTAAACACATTGTTAAAACGTCTAGCTGACAACGGACTAGTTATTAACATTCAAAAATGTAAATTTGGTGAAACTACTGTGAACTTTCTGGGGCATACTATTAATCAAACGGGCATGACTCCCATCAAAGAAAAAGTTAAAGCTATAACAGAATTTCCGCTACCTAAAACTGCGAAAGGTCTACGTCGCTTTTTAGGTATGTTAAACTACTACGGAAAGTTCCTACCTAAAGCTATCGAAACTCAAGCTAAGTTGTTTGATTGCATCGCTGGATACAAGAAAAACGATAAGAGAACACTTACATGGAACGTCGAATTAACGAAGGCTTTCAAAGACTGTAAAAATCACCTAGCTAATGCCGCGCTGCTAGCTCACCCGAAGTCCGATGCGAAGATCGCTATAATGGTAGACGCTAGTGACACAGCAATTGGAGCGTCTTTACAACAGTCCAACGGCGACACATGGGAACCACTTGGTTTTTTTTCTAAAAAATTCACACCAGCTCAGCGGAATTACAGTACATTCGACCGCGAACTAACAGGTGTATATGAAGCCGTGAAGTACTTTCGCAACAACGTTGAAGGACGTAATTTTATATTGTACACGGACCACAAGCCAATCACCTTTGCCTTTAGCAAGAAACGAGCCTCTAGCTCTCCACGTCAAGAAAGACAGTTGGATTACATTGCACAGTTTTCAACTGATATTAGGCACATCTCTGGACTGCAAAATATAGTAGCTGACACCCTATCTCGCATTGAAGAGATAAACTGTCCTACTACAATTGACTACGGGAAGATGGCAGAAGCGCAGTGTCAAAACGACGAATGTATTAAGGCAAAAGATGACACCGGCCTCTCCCTGCGTCAAATGGTGATACCCGGCACTGACAGATCACTATGGTGTGACATATCAACTGGCCATGTCAGACCTTTTGTTCCAGCTTCCATGCGAACAGAGGTAATTAGAAGTATTCACAATGTCTGTCACCCAGGCATTCTAGGGACAACGAAGACAATAAAATTGAGGTTTGTTTGGCCCAACATGGCGAAAGATATAAAAAAACTTCGTAAAACAATGTATCCCTTGCCAGAAAGCGAAAGTCACACAACATACAGCAGCTCCACTATCGACATACGTTTTACCAGAAGACCGCTTCCGCAATCTTCATATTGATTTAGTTGGCCCTCTTACAGCATGCAACGGTTATCAATACCTGTTGCCGATGATCGATAGATTCATCCGCTGGCCTGAAGCTGTCCCATTGAGGGACATGTCTGCTGAAACAGTAGCAACTGCACTGATGAACCACTGGATAACTCGTCACGGTACCCCGGAGACAATTACTACAGACCAGGGACGTCAGTTCGAGAGCTTCTTATTTAAGAAGCTAACAGATAAATTTGGTATCAAACATACAAGAACCACCGCTTACCACCCACAGGCCAATGGCTTAATAGAGAGATGGCATCGTACTCTGAAAGCCTCTCTTATGGCAAGTGGCGAGCCGAACTGGTTGGAAAATCTCCCACTAATTCTACTCGGATTGAGATCCACAGTTCGTGAAGACCTAAAATGTTCCCCTGCTGAACTCACGTACGGTAGAAAATTGAGACTACCTAGCGATTTCTTCACCGAAACGCCTAGAGAAGATCCTGATACATACGTCGGTCGCTTGCAGAGAAAATTCGAAAATATTAAGCCAACACCTGCCAGCGCTCATAGATCAAGAAAGTGCTTTGTACATAAAGACCTAGCTCAAACTACCCACGTCTTTCTCAGAACAGACGGTGGAAGAAAACCCCTTCAAAACCCTTATGAAGGCCCCTACAAGGTAGAAGAACGCGATGAGAAGACATTTGTCATCAGCATAAAAGGAAAGCCTAAACGTGTCTCCATAGACCGACTGAAACCTGCTTTCATACCTGTAGAAGACAACGTGCCAGCTTACGCATCTGTCCAGGAACCACTCCCAGAAATCAAACGAACTAGATCTGGTCGCAGAGTACATTTTCCCGACAGATACCTGTCGTAATGCAATTAAATTGGCAAATTAGATTAATTATTTTCTTTCTACAAAACCCATATTAAACTCAAAGAGGTTAAAAGAAATTTAAAAAATAATGCCTAAATAACATATTCAAGACATAGCTAACCATGTATATTTTTTTAAAGTTACTGATACTAAAGTCTACAATTTTTGTGTAAATTTTGAACTCTAGTACTGTTGTTATACAATTTTTATTTTCAAAACATAGCGCAGAAACACTATGTAGAAAGAAATGCATCTCGGTCATCGACGAGATGAACCGTTGTAATATTGAAAAGTTTTTCATCTTTAAAAACATGTTCACCATGTAACTAGTTGTAAGAAAACGAAATGGTAAAGTAAAAAAACCATTCAACTAGCTATAGTAATTTAAACATTACACAATATCTTACACTAAATATAGAAAATGTATCATATATAAAAATAATAGCATAAAAATATCTGTTACCTAAAGAACATGATAACATGTGTTATGCTGACCATATAATCAACATAACACATGTTAAAAGGTTATTACTAAAATTATTGTTTACTGATATATTCATCATCTTACCGAAGCATAGGTAAGCAATCGTACAAAATATACTCTTGTTCGTTCATGAAAAATGATAATACTATACACCCACAATAACGATAAGTTAGAAATAAACACTCAAAATAAGACTCAAATTTCATGAACACAACTTTATATTTTGGTGATAAGCATAAATTAAAAACATTTAGATTTTAAGCTTAAGTTTAATAATAATTTTCTTTTTATTCCAGTGATAGGGAAATCACTTTGTTGAATAATATAAAAAATCCTGTATTATACTTACCATATATATATAAGTAGATTTTAATCAAGCTTAAGTTGTCTGAAATAACGACTTGTATTTAATCGTTAGTCACTTGACTCCTTTATTTGCTAAAGCAAAATGTTTATTTAGGAGGTAGCTTAAGTATTTATTATTTATACTATTAATACAATTTAAGATGACTTTTAAAGTGATGTTATATATTTAAAATAAGTCTTAAAGATAAAATGTCGAATGTAATTATTTTTAGTTTATTTACAATAGGCAAATGCAACACAATTATCTTTGATTTATATTAATCAACAATAAGCAAGTTGGAGTATATACTTATTGATCTACATCAAAGATAATTGTAAGAATATGTATTAGTATTATATCCATACTTTAAGATTATGTAATTTTAAGTCGTTTAAGAAACTGGGCGGAAGGTATGTAATATGCAAGCAATTTATTAGCCACAAAGTTTATTTTTTTCTTATGGTAACCCTTCATTCAAATGACAACCGGCCGACTTTCTGTTATCCACAGAACAGGAGAATTATTCACTTTTCTGCTCCCTGCTGATTCGGTCGTGTTGTCGAACTTACTAGTAACTTGTAGATTTGCATAATGCATCACTTCTAGTCTTTAAATATTCCTTCTGATCTTTGTACGCGTGAGAAATAAATCAAACAAATAGTGAACCTTCTTTCATTTAATATCTCCGCGACAATCATTAACGTAAGCGCTCTGGTGAGTATTGGTAAGTATCACAATACACTACATACCGCCGATCACATCTAAGACAGATAACCTCAAACGTTAAAATAGTTTTGGTCGTTATACGCTTCCTTGGGGGACACCATACGTAATTGGAAGAGTTTTGGTGTTTTTTTTTTATTTTTACAAACTGCTCTCTACCAGGTATGTAGCTCCCAAGTAGGTTTAGAGTTTGTTTTGTCATTCTATTTTTTTTTAGTTTTAAATATACTAATTTATGGTCAATTGTATTGAAACCTTTTTGAAGATCTATAAAAACCGACAACCATTTTTTACCTTCATTCATTTTTTTTGTATAATTGTATTTGTTATTTTATCCATAGTACCCAGGTTTTCTCTACAGCCGTATTGCGTTAATGGTAATATTTGATTATTGTTCAAAAAGATAACAATTTGGTTTTTTATCACTTTTTCCTAGATTTTTTAAAGCGTTGTTAAAATACTAAATGGTCAATAGTTGGAAATATAATTTTTGGGACCATTTTTATAGATTAGTATGACTGTAGCAATTTAAAGACATAAGGGAAAAGTGCCCTTTGATATTGATAGATTTACAAGGTATGTAAGAGGCTAAATTAACTCATTTTGTACGTACTTGATTGAATTGCTTGTCATCAGGTCATTTCCCGATGAAGTGTTTGCATTTAGGGAGGCTATAACATTTCTTATTTCATGACTTGTTATCTTGTTTATATTAAGGCTATTTTCTTGATTTGTATGATCATTACTCTCTGTTTTATCGACGGTGGCTGAATTTTGTTTAATTTTATTTGGTAAATTTCAGCCTATATTGCAAAAAATATATATTTACGTACTCAAGAAGTTTGTTTGGTTGGTCTGCAAATTATGTAGGAATCATATATATATTTAATTCTTTAATGGTTTTATCATTGTGCGAGGCTTCAATATTTGTAATTTCTTTTATGATCTGCTAGAATTGACGTGAATCATTATTACATTCATCTACTTCTATTTTTTTAAAGATTTTTTTTAGCAATGCGTTTTACATTATTATTATGTGTTTCGGCATCTTTTGTAAAATCGAAGTGTATGAATAATAAGGGTCGTTTTTTACTTTTCTATACAGTTTGTCTCTTTTTCTGATATAGTTTATAATATTTTGAAGTATCCAAGGTTTAATACGTATATTATTATGAGATATATTTTTTTCCGTGGTTTTGGTGTTAGTTATAATAATATGTTATGTATTTTCAATGAAATAACTCTGCATCATCTTTTTCAATGAGACTTGTCCAATCAGTCAGTAATTTGTAACTCCTCTTTAACGTTTTGTTTCAGACTTCGTTAAGACAGATTTCTTGTTTTGGTGTACAAGTGAATTGTTTATTGTAATAGATAGAATAATTGTGTAATGGTCAGTCAGTGTGGTTGTATAAATTATGGCTTGAGTTTTATTTTTATTAGTTTTACTAAAAGCATGATCAATGAAAGTTATGGTTCATTAAATATACGCGTAGGTTCATTAATCAGAATTTTGAATCCATGGTAAGCTGGGATCTTCATTTTTTTTTGGTAGTCATTTTCCAGGATATCAATATTTATATCGCCGGAAATAAAAACGTATATGATGTTTTTGAGTAAGTTAAGCTCAACAGATAATGGCTCCAAATTATTTGTAGAAGAGAATCTGTATATTGCTAGTATTTTTGTATCATTACCAATTGATATCCTTAGACCGTTTGTAATATTAATATGGATCTCTCTGACATCAGCTTCAATGTTTTCATTAATATATTCGATTACACCATCTTTTTTTGTACTATTCATTAGTGTAGAGTAAGGGACATCTTTACCAATTTGCAAGGGATAGTATTTATCAGTCAACCAACATTCAGTAAGTATAATTATATCTCAATTTATATTTAAACTTTTTATTAATATTTTTAGCTCATCAAAATATGTATTAATACTTCTAATATTTTGATGCAATATGTAAAAATTATTTTTTATGTGTTTGGAAAGTTAGTTGTTATAATGTTATTATCCATCTTCGTTGTGACAATTTATATCTTATATACATGTATATTTTTAAATTATACAATTTTTTTTAATATCATCAATGTGTCTTATGTATAATTTTTTTTTTCATTTTGAATACGTCTTGTCATAACTCTCCCATCTTTATATCAGACGAATGCATAATTTTTATCATTAGCTATTTGTTTTTTTGTCCGTAGTAATTTATTGTGGTATGGGCTAATTTCTTCACCAATGTATATAATTTCTGCGGAGATGTCATTTAATTTTGCATAATCAATATTTCGTTTTTCCGCAATGTGCACGAGTAGTTTAGGGTTTGCATTTGTCTTCCTGCCCTGTATTCTTTTAACATCAATTATGACACTGTGTTTGATATCCAGGCCAGCCGTCGGGCTACACTTTTTACAATTCGGATGTTTGTTCAACATTTTTATGGCGTATGCCCGCAAGCTCCAGGTAATTACTGCGGGATTTATATTCCAAATCGGTTATTTTAATTTCTAGTTGCTAAGTGATTATATTTTTCTCCTGCTGTTCTTTTTTTATAATTTCTAGTTCATTTTCAAATTTCTTATTTTGTAATAAAGATTGATCAAGTATATTTTATCATTTCATCGTATTGATTACTAATGAAATCAATACATTTTTGCGTTTCAGTCGTTTGTTTATCAATTTTATTAATAATTTCCCTTTTCATCGATTCCATTTTTTTTCAATTAACTGAAAGATTTTTTACATATTCATCCTTTTTAAGGTTAGCTTGTTTATTTCTAGAGCTTGCCATAATTATAATATAAATACATACATATGTTTTGAACCAACAAGGATCATAAATTCACCAACTATGTTGAAATGACTGTTCTTCGTTCTACATAGGTAAGACATCCTGTAATGTAAATATCAGAATCACGGAAGACTTAAGTTGTTTAAATAACAAATAATTTTTCAGAGTTTACCAACCACATTGGAAGATACTCTCAGTATCGCCCTGGTGAAAGACCACCATTCAGAATTGAAACATTGCTTGTTATGGCTTTTAGCCGTACTTGGTGACCAGATCTGAATAGCCAGGTATTTCCCCACATTCCTCTTCCCCTTCTCCTTCCCCTCCACAAAACCTCCAGCCTCACAAAATTCCCCAATTGAGGATGCCATAGCCTCACTCTAGCTCTAGCTAGTTGGGACTCTAGTGCGGTTCATATAAATAAAAAAAATCATCTCATTTCAACTGATCATACTTTTAATAAAGGTACACAGGGTACAAATTCTTCACCGTATTAATAAAGGCAAAACATTTGATAATTTAAAAGCACTTGAAATTAGATAATCCCTCAATATTAATTATAATCCAAGTAATTTTATCGTATGATCCTCTTCTAGATATTTTTCCAGTGAATCCCTTTGTTCCTCCGGAAAACCCCCTAATTACATTTTCCCTTTTAGTCGGCTCCGACTACATTATTCCACATATATCCACTGTTATTATTTTGTATCTTAGTTCAGTCTTAATATGGTCCTGAGAAGAATGATACTTCTGAAACCAGTCTATAATAATATTAAATTCAAGTTGTTCAAAACAAATTTATGTGTTTATATTATAAGTATAATAAATAGTTAATGATATTAAGCCGATCGTCCATGTTGAAGTTTAAGAAGTTAGTTTTTGAAACGTTGGATTTGCAATAACCGCCACAAGTTGCAAAAATACTTTGCACAGTGTGTACATTTGTTTATGCACAGTTTGTATTGCAGCAGTATACTCAATTGAGTGGTCGGCGCAATACTATAAAGTTAACGAACTACGAAAATTACGAAATCAACACACCCCATAAATATTCGGTTCCGAAATTCAATTTCCGATTCAGTTTCGGAACTCTTTATTATTATGTCGTGCGTACAGGGAGACTTGAATGTATGATGGAATATAAATACAATAGATTGGCATTTGGGGACCGAAAATGACCAGAAAACGGGTCAGCGTGATATTTATTATAATTATATTTATATTAATATATATTATAATTAATATGTTTTGATTTAGGTAAAAACACTTTTTTTCAATAAAGTTTGTGAATTACCTACCTTACGATTAATATACTCATACCGATAGAGTACCGATTTTGAAAGTAACTTATTTAAAACACGTATTTAAAACAATTGTTTTTTTTAATAAATTAATTAAAAATTACTTTGTGTGCACTACTTTATTAATATATATACATATCAACATGTTTCGAAAGTGAAAATAATAACGTTTAGTATATACAAATGATAAACATAGAACACAATAATGTGAGATTAGATAAATTATAAACATAAACAAAAATTGATTAAACTAGGTATACTCGTATAGTTAATCAAAAATGTTAATAAAAAATAATAATTGTTTTTTAAATTGTCATAAAGCCAGCGGCTTGAATCTTCGGTGATGCACAAAGTACCTACGAGTCATCGGATTAAACTTTTCTGCACTTTTCATTAGATTCCAGTCAGTTGTTCAATTTGTCGGACCTTTCATATTTGATGAACAACTACTGTGGGAAATAGCAATAAATAATACCGTGGCAATTAATTCAACCTGAAAGTTTTTGATTTAATCTGTTTTCTCTTATTATTATGGTATATAAACCCAACAGTGGGCTCAATTACTCACCTAATTCTAAACGTATTCGTTTATCTAAGTGAGGGTCATCTGGTATCTTCTATATCTACAGACATAATTATATAATATTATTTGATCTGCCCATCCAATATTCACAGCCAATGTCCCTGACAGGTTGTCATCCACATCCAACACCTCCAGCCTCCTCCCTAACCCCCCTCATTCCCATCTCCTATCTCTGGCACTCATCCTCTCTTCGTAATTAGTTGGCAAATCAGCTGAAGGTTGCTCAGTGTGACCGACCGCCGGAACCCAGGACTTTTCGCCAAGCTCTCTGATTACTTTATTTATCACACGTATTTATAGAACGCATAGTGATGAGAACGTTATTAATTTTAATTTAATTTAATTCTTATTATTTTTTTTATTAATTTGTGGAGAGAGATGACAGAAATCGATTTTTAAGTCACTGTCATTAGGTAAATTTCTGACAAAATCTACGTGGCATCAAGATGGTTAGCTACCCATATCACCGTTTCCCCGGCGAGAAAGACAGAGAATGAGCTGCAGTACAACTCTGTCTTTCTCATAATACTTGCTCCTTTCACATTTATTCTCACCCTTTGGTTCTATTGACGTTTGACATGAGCCAATATACATAATATATCGCAAAAACTGTATCACTGACAAATTAAGCAGGTGAGAGATTTAAAGATTTGGCTCTACTTAAAATATCTTCTTAGCAATTGCTAAGTATAGTATTTCATCCATTGTTTTTTTTTCTTCTTTTTTTCATAAAATTGATCATACTTGTCGTAATAAAAATGCCTTTTGTAAATTAAAAATAGTATACCTACGTTTTTTTAATTTTGGAAACGTAAGAATGTTTTTGCAGTATGGTGACGATATGTGATTCACAATTTGTACAGTATTTGAATCAAGACGAAAAATTATTATGTAATTGGTTCCGGGAAAAGTATACAGATGAATAGATTTATCTATTTTAGACTTCTTCTCATGTATATTTCATCATGATAGATGTATCGAAAGGAAAAAAAAAACATGAATAACAAGGTGAAACAATGGCGAGATGAAAAGTGGTGAAAGCTTTGTGAACAGGGATAAACCTTGTCTGTAAAAACATCAATCATAACAAAATATCTATCATAAACCGTTTTGGTTCAGGTTTACGTCACTCAAAAATATGTACATTCATAAACAACATGTGAATTCGAAGTATCTCATTATTCGCACGTATTCAAACAAGAAGCCGGGTTGGCAGGTAGAAACGATGAACAAGCGCGTCAAAATTCACATAAATAATACTTTATCTTGGCCAAACACCGACCGTTCTGGTGTCGTCAATCGCCACCGTATTATATTATAATACATTTTCCGATAAACTTACCTCGGCTCCCAGGAGTTTACTCGGTAAGAATAATATGATGCCAGCGCAAACAAGAATGTTTGGCGAAAACATTCCAAATTACGGTGGGAGGAACTAACTGGAACCACTGATATAGAAAGATAAGTTAGTCTTTTGTATCCCTCTACACTTCGAGAGAACTGAGTGTTCGCTTTTCCTTTCTTTGGTCCGAAAAAGTTCAGCGTTTTTCTTTCCGATGAAGCGTTGAAAATGAAAGGCTAGTACATTTTTCGGCGATAAAATCACCTAGCCGCATTTATCCGCTATTGCCTTGACTTTAACATTGAAAATGATGGTGTACACGGTTGAAGGTACGTTGAGTATAATACTATTTTACTTAGAAATTGTATGGTGATATCTTGTTATTGTGAGTTAAGTACTTGTGAGATGTTGGATTTAATTATTTCTTGATATTTTTTTAGTTTAAATTATTTGAAAAATAATGGACTAACATATGGATGGATCGTATGTAATATCTGCAATTGTTAGTAGACAATCATTTTCTTGAATCTATAAAAAATAAATAAAAAAATAGAGTTGTTTTGGTGTTGATGTATCAATTGTTGAACAGGTCCGTCATAGAAATTCAAATCACCTATTTGGACGGACCCAATAAATAAATATTGTAACCTTATTTTTCAGCTGTCTGGAATCAAACTCCTACACTCCCATCAAATGCGCAGTTTGTCGAGTACTTGTTAAAAGAATTATTTAAATAAATACAATGACTTTATAATGTCCTTCAAAAGCTTTTATGTCCTGTTACGGATCAAGGAGTAATATTTTTTTGATTTGCTCTATAGTTACACAGCGCCCCTGGGGTGATTGTTAATAAAAATATATAAATTAGCCATACAAATTACCCCAATTATTGATATTCATAATTTCATTATTATTATTGGCCGGTAGCTCGTCTAGTGAGTTTTTGATCACAGCTCGTGACTCACTCAAGTTTGTGCGGAATTTATAGGCGATTACAAAGTGGGAGCCTCTTTCGTGTTGAGCACACCGTCAAGATGGAGTCGTTACCATAACTCCCTTACAATCATTAATTAACAACTACTAGAGAAAGACCTAACGTTCCACTTTATTTTGTTGATTTATATCATGCGTAAACAAGTTATCCCGTAACTGGAGGAATTAAAGAGGCAATTCCGGAATATTCTGTTTGTGAAGGGGCCACAAAGTTTTTCATCGAAAGCGCCAACAATTTCGCAAATTGACGTTTCCTTCCAATATTATGTTTAATCTGTTTGCTAACATCTAAGTGCTATCGAAATACTCTAACATGTTTCATATTGGCAAAAACAAAAATCAATTGCCTAAAAGCGATGTGTCTTTGCTTAACAAAAGTAGCTTTATCATTTTGAGCCATTTTTGGATGGCGTGCGATCATATTTCACTTTATTAAAACGTAATGTATGAAATAACAAAACTTTACCCATCCATCAAACTTTTTTATGGAATATTTACGAAAAAATCTAAGAAAATATCGGATACCTGCCCTAATAAAAATATAAACCCATATTGAAGATATTTTAATACTGATGTGTGATATTTTGGTTTTGATATTTACACATATTTTATTATACAAAACCCGGAAACTGATTTAAAAACCATGACCGACCAGTTTCGCTTAACACAAGCGTCATCACGATACAAAATTAAAGTAATCAAAAAATTCATACTGCGTATATAAACAAATAGAATGAGACAAAATATAACATAGAACAACGAAACAATGAGATCTAACATAAAAGCAGAGAGAAAGAGACAGATGTATGCATAATGTTTTTTTTTAGTACAATTTGTCACTCGTCTGACTCGATAATATTTGTTCTGGGGTGGGTAATTTGACAAATATTGTATTAATATTTTATTGTAACTTAGTGTATCTAATTGTTAAAATGTTATTTGTTTAATTTTTAAGATTTTATTTTGATTTTTATTATTACATAATTTTTTCAGGAAAATTGATGAAGGGGTTCTATAACTACCACTAGTTTGAATAAATTAATTGTTCACGCTCTGGGCCATACACTGAAGGAAGATACTGGTTTTCACATTTCTGTATAATTTGTATGGGTATCATGCGCAGTGCGGTAGACACAAGGTATGTGCAATAGTACCTTTGTTCTAAGTGCCTTTACGTAAGTATTGGGAGATTGAAATACATATGTCGATCGCTAACTTTGTAGCACTATAGTTATGGTCTACAGTTCCATAGAGACCTGTCTTTATCACCTGTTTCTCAATACCATTAGATAGAAGAAGTTGACTTGTTGAAGCCACAAAGAATTAAATAATTAGTCGTACCCGAAATTAAGAGAAATTAAAATACTGTGAGTTTTATTTGAAGAGTTTAGTGTAATAATAAATATGTTCATAAAATACACAAATAAAGTAGGAAAAACACTTTAATGGAAATATAGAAAAATTATATAATTCACACCCCAGAAAATCAAGTGAATCGAAACCCTTTGAACCAATAAATCAAAAACCTCAAAAAATTCAGGACCGATCAAAAGTTACGATAATCCGAAACAAGCAGCGCATTCTTAGACAGAGTTATATTACCTTCTCTGCCTACCACCATGGAGAAGTTGCCTGAGGGTTAACACAATAGTTACCAAACGAAAGTTTTACATAGTTTAAGTTGTTTAACAAAACATCTCTTATTTTTATTGTGTTTATTATTTGGGAAAAAAAACACATCGTTTGTATTGGCAGACTACACCGTATAAAAGAAAACTTTATTTCAAAAGGCTTAGACAACGTGAACTTTCACTTGAACTCTTCACATTTCTGTTGCCCTGTCCGACCCGGCCGCTCACCTTTAATCTCTCAATGGAACTCTTAGGAATCCGAGATAAAGGAGAATGGTCTCGGAATGCGTGTAATGATCCATTTTCCGTGACGGGCCGAGAAGGCTCCGTCTTGATGACGTGGAAGTTCAGGATTTCTTGGAACCATTTTCACGCATGCCTTATCGTATACATGTCCTAGAATTGAGAAATGTGGGGAATGTTTCATGATAAATGAATTATGTTATGTATTAGGATCGGTTATCTGTTAGAAATCTTCAGTTCCTTATTTTATCGCCTAAATACGTCTTTAGATAGACGTGTCTATCTAAAAGAATGAACTTTTTCTTCAATGGATTTTTGTTATTCATAATTAGTAAATTAATAACAGTTACTTTGTTTAAACCACTGTTTTTAAAACATAAATATCGACATACACCAGGATACACAGTATATTAAAAATAATGACTTACTCAATGATACATATTATTTTTTAAAAAATCAAACTTTATTTATGTCAAAAGAATGATTTGTTATTACAATCGTTACAAATGTATTTGTAGACCACCGATTATTTAAAATAGCATCTTTATTTTTGTTACGTATTTAAAATACTTTTTTTTTAAATTTTATTATATGTATAAAAAGCTGGTAAGAATGAATATTTACTTTTCATATATTTCCCTTATACAAAAACAATGAAAAAGATGCAAGTACAATATTTATGGTTAAGATATATCGTTTGACGTAGACACTGTTCTATTTTATAACTTACTAATCTGATTCAAATAAATTGTTGTTATCTAGAAAGACGGTAGAAGCAAAACATTTCGAAATCATCACATTATAAACAGAAAATTTTCATAAGTACAGTTATACTTAAAAGATGAATTGCTAAAAGTGGCTTTAACAGTGTTTAATAATCACATGTAATTAGCCAGGTTCTCCCCAACCTTCTCTTGTAACCACCTCCTTCCCCCTTCCTTTACCCTGACGGCATTCCTCAAATTGAAGATGCCATAGTCCCACCGACTGCGGACGGTTGGAATGTTTGTACGATACGCAGAAAAAAAATACTCCCGATTTATGTAGTTTTAATGAATACGCGCATCGCAGATCGCGCATTATTGTTTTAGAACATTCTGATAACCAGAGGATCGTAGGGTCGCGAAAATATACTTATCATTTCCATCATCAAATCAATAAAAAAAAAATTAATATGTTTTTTACACGTAATAGGTATATTATATTGTACAAAATAATTAATATTAAAAGGGGTGAATTCCATGGCAACAACTTCAACCATCCAACCCTTTATCTATTTTATCTGGAAACAAACAGTACATGGTTAAAATTAGTGGTGAACAGTTTACAAGATTTTAGAAATGATTACAAGGATCGGTACCAATGGTATGTCTCTATGAAACATCTCGTGAGTGATTAAGTACATTTTACCGGGCGGGGTTAGGACAGGCTAGGGAATGATTTGAGGTAAAGATAAAACGGTATATGAAAAATGTGTATGGTGCATAAGTATATGTGTGTGTGTATCTGAACGTATATGTGTCTGAATTGTGCTATGCAGTGGAGAGTTGTAAGTACGCATTGATTAAGTTACAAATAATATTTTTCTTAAATGACGGTATGTGTTCAAAAAACATCTTCGGTTAATCTTTGATATTTTGTTATATTCGGTTACTGAAGTAAATTTCGATATCAAAATATAATATTTCTTTTCCACTAAACATTTTACCTCAGAATTCACATATTACGTGCCATAAAATTATGGTTCCAGAATTGTCCTCATTTCACTAAACAATGTATATTTATTTACAAATTTACGTCGTTCACGTTTAAACCCGTTTGAAATATTCTGTACAGATTATAGATAATGTTATTACAAACGTATTAAATATTTCGTTTATTCTTAAAGAGTAAAATACCAAAATTTGCTGGAAATTACTTCAGATTTATGCTCTGTATAAAGATAATCATAGGTTGTCTGTCAGGTTAAGCATCCAATTCGGAAACCAAGTTGAGATTTAAATTACACTAATAAAATTAGGTATAAAATGTTTGTGCATGGACATAATATTCGCAGATTGGCTTTGTACCACCAATAACTACAATTGTTTATCACAGTGTAAGAATACAAAAACATCATATTTCGAAAAATATGTGTTCTATAAGTTTTCTTTTTTATTATTTATTAAGTTAAAAGAAATACATAATTATTTCACTTTCTTAACTTAACTACATACATATTATAATAATTAACTACATACATATTATATTAATTAACTAAATACATATTATGAGTAGTCTAGGCGCCCTCGTGGCTGCCAGCTGCGTTTTATAGTCGCTCCTGATTTACTTGGAAGTATTGGGAAGTTGTCAATTTTCCCAGTATAAAAATAGCATAGAATAACCGCAATAATTTTTAGGTTCTCTTTATAAAAATTACATAATTTTAGTGCTGTCGATTCGAGCTTAAATCAAGTTTATAATAAAAACTCAAATATTTCAAATATTTTGAGTTGAAATCTGCTTCGTTCTGCCGAACTAACGCAACGGTCATCGGTCACATCTGGCGAACGGTCGAAGGCCGTTAATACATGTACTAGTGAAGTGTCAAAAGTTTGCCGGGTTACTCGGGCTACGACGGTTGTAAAAAATATTGTATACAACTGGGAAGTGGGCTGCTGGGACCCCAACAAGGACACCGCCACCTGGGGCGAGAACGAGCCTTTACCTTCGTCATTGATATAGTGGCCAAGTTCCTCAACAAGCACGACTTTGACCTGATCTGCCGGGTGCATCAGGTGGTAGAGGACGGGTGTGAGTTCTTTACCAAGAAGCAACTGGTACTGCGGGGAATTCGAGGAATAATGCAGGAGCAATGATGTCAGTGGACGACACGCTGAAGTGCTCCTTCCGGATCCTGAAGCCGGCTGACAAGCGCCTGGCGTACGTGCAGACCAACACCAACCGTTCTGTCACGCCGCCCAGGGGCGTCACCAAGACAAAGAAGATTTTGAGGGCCCTCTGGATCAATCCCACCGGCCACCATCCTCCCCCGCCGCTCCACCCTTTTAAGAGTATTCTGTGTTATTTATCCTAAACATATGGATAATAATTCTTTGTCTTAGCTTAAATACACTCTTGAATATAATGAAAACAATCACTCTATCATTTGTATTAGCGTCTTGCAATATATCGTTAGGAATAAATACAATTAGCTTCTTTTTATTTTAGTTTTAGTTTAAATTTAGTTTTGATAATTTAACTGCATCTCTTTATATGATCTATAAATAATGATTAAGGATAGCCTATCCAAAAAGAGAAAATAAATGTAAAACAAAAAATAAATATTATAATAACAATAAATTCGTAGAATTGACGTAATATAAGAATAATATAAGAATAGGAAGTAATATTTGTACAGCGCCCCTGAGGTGATTTCTCACAAAAGCGGCGCTACAGAAATGGTCCAATTATTATTATTATTATTATATTATATTAATTAACTACATACATATTATATTAATTAACTACATACATATTATATTAATAAACTACATACATATTATATTAATTAACTACATACATATTAAATTAATAAACTACATACATATTATATAAATTAACTACATACGTATTATATTAATTAACTACATACATATTATTTTTAACCTATTTTAATATTTATATTATTTATCATATTACTTAATATTGCATTATATTATTTATATACCTTACATATTATTCCTACTATACATTGTTATTTTGCTCACTTATTTTGAGATTGATCAGTTTTTTATGGAAAAGGATACTGTTGCTACCTAATTAACGACGCCTGTTTCTAAGAGATATTTTATACATTAACTTTGTGAATGGGTACTTTGTTGTGTTGCTTTAGTCATTTGCTTTAATTAAAATGTTTCGACAAATCATAAAACTTTTTATAATTGAATAAAAAAAAGGTTCAAAAGGCACATTATTGGATACGTTAACCAAATTGGTTAAAAGAAAGAAGAAATGGAGCGAATGGGTCTTTTATAAATCTTGAAATTAAAGAAAAAAAAATCTCTCCCTCTCTTCTATTTCTTAACAGATATTTATTTCATAAGAATTGTGTTTTAATTTTTTAATACATATATACAAATACATATATATATTTTTTTATATGAATACCGCACAAGAGTCCCAACTGCTCCCAACCGTCTGGAGCGAGTGAGACAGAATGTTGTGAGACAGAAGGTATTGGGGAGAGGAAGGAGAAGGGGAAGAGGAAGGTAGGGAAATAGGGAAATACCTGGCTATTCAGATCTGGTCACCAAACACGGCTAAAAGCCATTTCAAGCAACGTTTCAATTCTGAATGGTGGCCTTTCACCAGGGCGATACTGAGAGTATCTTCCACTCTGGAACACTATTATTTTAAATGAATTAATTGTGAAACAACACAAATTAATTAAATAAAATTTACTTGCGCACGCCGGGATTTGAACCCGCGACCTTCGGATTCGTAGTCGAGAGCCTTACCCCTCGACCACGGAGGCCGTCAAAAAAGTTTAAGATTTACACTTATGGAATTCAATACCATGAAATATGTAAATGCCAATTTTAATTATATAGTATTTTGAGGATATATTTCCTTTATAAATCGATAATTTAATATTATAATAGTTTGAGGATATAGGTATTTTATAAATCTTTAATTTAATTATATAATATTTTGAGGATATAGGTATTTTATAAATCTATAATTTAATTATATAATATTTTGAGGATATAGGTATTTTATAAATCTATAATTTAATTATATAATATTTTGAGGATATAGGTATTTTATAAATCTATAATTTAATTATATAATAGTTTGAGGATATAGGTCTTTTATATATCTATAATTTAATTATATAATAGTTTGAGGATACAGGTCTTTTATACATCGATAAGTTAATTATATAATAGATTAAGGATATAGGTATTTTATAAATCTATAACTTGATGAAATATGTATTTTGAATTGTTCCAATAACATTATAATATTGCTGTCATTTGAGAAAAAAAAAGTTTTTTTCTAGAATTTACTATCATTATTAGTCTTTATATATTATGTTATCTCCCAACCCCGAATCCCAGGATCCGGTAAATAAGAAACCGGTTGGTTTATATTACTAATAAAGTGGCGTTTGAACAACAGCAAAAAAATTATTTAATTTTGCATACCCACAAATTAATTGCTTCCTATGAAACTTTTTAACCTATACCATAGAATAAAGAATACAAGAAATGCGTATTTCGTGATGCATAAGTCTGTCAATTCGTGCCTCAAATTTCAAAACACAAAAAATAATCATTTCAACCAATGGAATGGTAGTACACAATGCTGGCAGTGTAAGAGAGACAGAGTGCTATATTTGTTATATTTTCATTGGCTCTCGGGGTTAGAACCAAAAGGTCCATTTAAATCTACGAGGAAGGTACTTCTAATATGAATTATTTATTCTGTGATAATTATATTATATTGCCTGTACTTATTTTTATTTTTTTAATATTATTATTGTTACAATTTAAATTTAATAACGAAATACATCATTACAGTGGGAAGAGATATGTGCATAATATATTATTTTGTAGTAAATAATTAATTTACAGAACAACATCCACAGTGAGTATATCAGAGTAGATAAATGAGTTTGTGAGAACATTTTTCAGGACATCTAACATTACGATATGTTATACTTACATTATTTATGTCGTAAAAATAGCATCCCTGAAAGACATTTGTAGTAAAATCATGTACGTGTACGTAGACTGAATTACAAATGATGGGAATCAGAAAAAACCTGCATACTATTGTATCTTAATCCCATTGTGCGACCGCGAAGTTTGTAAAAATTCGCCGTTTCAAAATGTGCTCTTATTACACTTACATAAGTATTCGTTACAGAGATTACTTTACCTATTTCAAAGTTTGAAAAAAATGTACGTACAAAATCGTGTAATTTGATGAAGCGTCCTCACTTCAAATCAACGCTCCTGCGTGTGGTGTACGCCCTGTTGGATTATGTTTTCTTAGCCAACTCCTGGGCAATACTAGAAGTAAGAGTTTGATTATTGATTAGTTACACAACTTCAACACAATATTTACACAAATTGCTTAAAAACTAATATCGCATACGGATTAACAGCATATCAGTATTTTTTTTTTTTTTTAATTTAATGTGAATCAAGTTTAATAATGTAATTAAGTTCTGCAAGTATTTTTAGTTTTATTATTATGACAGCTGTTAAATACATTATCAAAGATTACCAGTTAAATACGGGGAAACATATTATAAATATAAATATCTCACAGAATAGAATACCGATAATAAATCATTATTTTTGAAAACCCGTCCAAATTAGAATGGGGTGGGAGTGAATAAAATCATACAAATAAGTCGCCACAATGTCGATTAACCGCAGTTTGAAAATGGCATTGAACGCCGAAACAGTTGTCACAATAATAAAAACTAAAGATACTTGCAGAACTTAATAATAACTTTATTAAATTTGATTTACATTAAATTTAAAAATAAAGTTAAATGGAGTTATACGAATTAAACACAAAAACAATTGATGCATATCAGTAAATTGTTCATGTTATTACGGCGTAAGTCATATCTAGTTTCTTACATATCGATGGTAGGTACTTACGTAGAAATGAAATAGGACCCCTATCAATGTGGGTTGAACTTGAACCGATCTGAAGGCGGGTACTTATCCATTAAGGGAAGGTTGGGGTCTTAGTAAGGGTTAAGGTCAGTTGGGCTTCGCACCTTATTCCGACAAAATGTCACGAAACCCGATAGAAAATCGTATATCTTTATGCTAAAATCTTAAGTTCGAAGTTCAAACGAAAAGATGCAATGTAAAATATATTTTATTCTGCCATTTAAAAGCATTCCGAAGAATATAATTATGACTGAATCATATAAAATTCGTGTTTAATGTTTATACGATACGATTTATACGACTGCTTTACACAATTAAAATAAAGCAGACTACAACGCATAGAGCACCGTGAACGGCAACAAATAAAGATGCAAATTTAGTTTAATCATCGAAAAAGACAATATTAACAAATCCTAAATGAAACACGAAACCGAAAAACCACAGAAAATAAAAAGGCATCAGTCGCATCTGGTAATCGAATCCAGCACCTCTGTCTTACCGGGACAACCGCTCTGCCAACTGAGCTAATGATACCAGTTCACTTCACGCCATCTTCATCGATATCATACCTCAACTTCAAGATTTGTCAACATTATCCTCCATTTAATCCAATATTATTGGCTGCGATATCTTTATGATGATTACGAAGTTCAACCCGAATGTAATCGCAATCTGGATAGTGTCTCGGACATCTGTTGACTTTTCTACAAGTCTAGAAAGAAAATTAATTTTTTTTGATAACTTATTGAAGCTTATGAACCTCATTGTAATATTTGACTGATACCTTTTTATTTTCTGAGCTTTTTCCGGTTCCGTGTTTCATTTAAGATTTGTTAATATTATCTTTTTCGATGATTAAATATTACAATGAGGTTTACAACCTGCAATAAGTTATTAAAATAAATTGAAAATTTGAATTAATAAATTGAAAATTTAATTTAATAACTTATTCGTTGTTGTGTGGTTACGATCCTTGGGTGCGCGGGTAATGAGTGGTAGATACTGTCAGTTTCGATATGGTGAAAGACCACCATTCAGAATTCGAACGCTGCTTGAAATGGCTTTAGCCCTATTTGATGACCAAATCTGAATAGCCAGATACTTCCCCACCTTCCTTCTTCCCCATCTCCTTTCCCCCTCGATATCTACTGCCTCACAACATACCCCAATTGGAGATGTCATAGTCTCACTGGGTCCAGACGGTTGTGAGCAGTTGGGACTAATATCAAAATAAAAATATGAAAAACGGAAGGGCATGATGAGAATACGATCCCGGCTGAAAATAACCGCTACTACCATTAATATACGGAATTCATTTCGTTTATGCAAAAGCACTGCAAATGAAAATATGAATTTCAGAACCAGATCCTTCTTTTAATGACTTATTAAACTCATTTTTCACTAACCTAAACCAGGCTATGGTTATCAGGTGACCAAATATTATATTTTCTTTGCAAAAAACGGGTAGGTGCTTTATGTGGCCTAAAAAATGCCATCAATACGTTGTCTTTGGTATTGATAAAAGGTGGAAAGGCTTTTATTCCGAATTTCCTTTATTGTTTCTTAAAATTTAAATCTTGAGTTGCATTTTTATTTCGTAAAGAAGAAAACTATAATCACTCATTGCTTTCAAACTTTTAAATTTACATATGTATAAAAATTATTTATTTCTCTTTTTACTGTTAGAAAAGTTTTTAATTTGTTATTAAATTCGATTTCCTGTTGATTTATTTAGTCTTGGGCCAACCGCAAAAGTGAAAACACGCCTTTGGACGGCTGCATCCACCATCGCGTACTTGCAAATCACTTATTGCAAATGGCAACTTGCAAAAAGTAAGAGGAAATGTTTCAATGTGAATCTTCAGAGATTCCTATTTACACGACCGGCTCTTTTACTGTAGTGCAATTAATGTAACATTAAAGGGGAACTTTCCTTCAGTTACTTGAACGTGTTTTCTGTTAACTTCAACCAAGTAATCGAGAGTTCAGGCAAAGTCTGTGGGACTGTTTTGTCCATCCTAATGTAATAATTTAATAGAATTAAGTAACTCCTGTGGACTATCGTATGTAATTAAAAATAATATGTAAAACGTTTCAAAGCAATCCTAAGGAAATCGTAGACTTGCGTCATGTATTATCATTTTTTTAAAATGTGTTATTGTAAAGTTTACGATATTCCAAAAACACCTTTAGAGCAAAAACAAAATATTGGGTTGAGAGTACCTACCTATCTCAACGCATAAATAATAACCTGTTCTGGGGTAGCAACATTTAAATTGTAATTTTTTTTTATTTTAGACAGGGGTCTAAAAAACGTGACATAGAGTGACGAGGAGACGGAGCAAAAAAAATTTCATGGCGTTAGATACAGACGACCGTTTAGGTATAGTTATATTATATCAAGCTGCGCATAGTGTGTTTTGTGTTCAAAGATCTATCTTAAACAAATATCATCACGCAAGGGACCAAAGATCGAAATGTCTCCTCGTCGGGGAATGGCTAACCTCGCACTTCTAAGCTCCAGTTTTAGAGATTTCCGCCTGAAATACATAACGTTTCTACAGTACAAGAAATGTCATTAAATTTCAAATTACTTCGTTTACGTTTTAAACTGAAATAATGCACAAGACGAGAGAAAATGATAATAATATTATCTTTGTCAAGATTTTTGCGAAAAATTCAAACACTGAAATTTTCGGCAAGCATAAACGGTCGACTTTATTATTCATGTGGGTGGCGTTAATTCAGGTCGAGAATAAAATGAATTTGTTTAAATTTTCTTGGTTGTTAAACGATTCACTTTAAAAGGCAGCTAATGGGAGCTATCGGATAATAGTTTTTCGAAACTTTATCAATAAACTTGACAGTTTTTCAAACGACTCTTAGTCAACTGCCCAAAGTTTTTTTTTTATAGTTACAAGGATTTTCTGCCACCACCGACAGATTTACTTTCACTCCAGAAGTGAAAATTCGGTTATTCTTTAGTGAATTACATTTTTGTTTTTAGAAAAGTGAGTTTACGATATGGCTGTTATTTGGTACTACTTACGTAGAATTTCTAATAATCTTAAAAAAACTACTGTATTTTTTATTCTTCATTTGATATTCTTTTACTATCTCAGTAAATTATGGGTCTATGCATTTAACATTATGTCACAGAGTTTTGGGTTCAATTTATTGACTTTAATTATTCATTCTCATTCTAGTAATCCATGGTTGTTCTTTCGGTTTATTTAAATATAGTAAAATAGCTCATTCGTAAAAAAAATAAATAAAAGAAATACATTCAAAACACGAAATAAAAATTGTATACTCGATTGGAATAAATTATTATTTCTTCAAACATTTGGTATTCACTTTGTGGTATCATTATTAATAAATTAATTTAAGAATATACTAAATATTCACCACTTTATAAATATACATTGATGTCTACATGTTTCCAAACCAATGCTTTCATTGTCAGAAATATATGAATACATGTATTTTTTTTAAATTAAATTTTACAACAGAAAAAAAATACAATTCAAAAAGTCCCGATAAACTAGTGTTTGTAGTTTGTCATTTAATTTTGTTATTTAAAACATAAAATTTACAGACAAGGTTACAAAATATGTAAAATAAAAACATTAACAAAAAAACAATTTATAAAATAAAAACCATATGTAACAAACTTAAAACATAAATATTTATAAAGAATATTATTCTAAAATATTTCTGCAAAAATAAATGAAAAAAATGAATAAAATAAAAACATAAACGAAAGCAATAAATTATAAATAAAATAATATTTCCTTATTTCTAATACAAATAGGTTCTTTCTGCTAGCCAAGTTTTCAATGTGTTTATTAATGGTTTAGTTTTAATGTAGTTTTTTATTTTATTTCATCGGGTAACATATTTACACAACTAAGAATCACGTGTTCTAAAGTTCTTTGTCCATATTTGTTTTTATATATTAATACATAGCGGTACCTTACTTCAATAGGGAAATAACTCAAAATTTCTGTTTTATTTTTCAGTTAATGATGAAAATGGTAAAGAAACTCTCCCTTCTCGTTTTTCAATAAAAAATAAGTCTGATTCATCCTAATTATGTATTCAGACAATTCTTTATGGAATTATAATGAAATCAGCACATTCTTAGTTCAATGGAGCAGCATGTCAATTTACACCTTACATTATTTACATGTTGCATCTATTGTTATTTTATAGGTGGATAAAATAATATTTACATCGGAGCGATGTCTTTATGAAAAATTTTCAAATCCAGTTTTCTCAAAATCAGGTATTTTGAATTAATTCCCTATTATACTAAGGTATCGATACATGTATATATTAATACATATATGAATACATGTATTTATAAAGTGGTAAATACTAAGTACATTTTTAAATTCATTCAGGAATAAACTAGTTTTACTCGGATATTTTCACAATTACTTCTTTGCATAAGACAACAAAAACTTATTTATTTTATGTGTATTCCATATAAACGTCTTCAGAAAATGCCGTAATGAAAAACAGAATGCAGTGGAATTGTCTTGACCAACTTTTTATTAATACACACCGTCAGTCGTCTCGGAAAAGGCAGAAACACTGTCAGATTCAGGTTAAAAAAAACATGAGTAATAAATGCAGGTACTTGAGATAACCTTTGTATAAATCGGTAGATAGGACATATTTCTTCGATTACGAGAATATTGGCGTCAGTCAAGAAATTTAAATGGTTTTTTTAATTTAAAAATAAACTTTACAAATGTCATATTTACATCCCCACAAATAAAATCAATAATATTGTTGTGTAAGTTTATTTCTTAAGGCATGTATTAATCATGGATATCGATTCATTGCTATTTACATCGAGCTTTATTATTAGTTCATAACCTATATATAGAAAAAAAAACATTCTGAGTAACGTCGATAAAATACCTTATTTAAACTATTTGATTTCCATTGTGGGAGATACTCTGTGTCGCATGTCGTCCTGATTCAAAACAACAATTGAAATTTTATATGGCTTCGGGTAAGTTTTACAACTGTACATGAATTGCTAGGTATTCTCATCGTCCTCGCCTACTACTCGTATTTTCCTATTACTTCCGTTTTTATACGAATACCGCACTAGAGTCCCTACTGGGGTATATTGTGAGGCTAAATGTTATGGGGAGGGGAAGAAAATGAGAAAGTTCCTGCCTATTCGGATCCGGTCACTAAATATGGCTAAAGCCATTTCTAGCAACTTTCAAATCTGCATGGTGGTCGTTCACCGGAGCGATACTGAAAGTATCTTCCACTCTGGAACGTGCCGCAAGTATACCTACTGTTTTTTCATTTAAATCGTACGTGAAATAAAACGAATTAATTAAATAATATTTACTTGCACACACCGGAATTCGAACCCGTGACCTCCGTATTTGTAGTCGAGGACCTTACCCATCGACCACGGAGGCCATCTGTATTCCTTCGTTAAGGGGTAACGGCACTCGTGCGCCGGAGAAACAGATTATTTTCAAAGTTTTTTAAGGGGATGTTTAGCGAATAATAAAATTTGTTTACGTAGAACAGATATTCTACGTACTTTCTAGTATGCTAACAAATTTTAACAATTTTTTTACAAATTGGCGGCGCCAGAGCTCACCAAAGGAAGCCTCTTCTAACCGACAGTGGTCTAAGACTGGAAAGATTTCTCCTCCAAAGATTAGTGCGCCCCCAAAAAACGAAAAGTTATCATTTCTACAAGATTATCACGGGTAAATAAAATACCAAATTTTTTGTGAAAATAGCAGAACTGTGAATTAATATTTATTTAATTTCAGTTCCAATTTTCTCGAAAAATAAATCATAACTACAAAACTCTACAACGAAACGTAAAATCCTCACGTTCTTATATAGATAATTTAATTGGGAAGTTTTGGTTAATATTTCCAGCGAATTGATTAACATTTGTAGAAGTTATATTTCGGCCAGTTTTAAAAATATGCTATTGGGATTTATTCGTTTTTAGTTACACTTGGCATTTTTCGATTAAAAATATTTGCCTCTAATCTAGACATCTTATATCATACAATTAAGTGGCCTTCTTCTGCCTTTCTGGGTGATTTTAAAGATATCCTAGCTTCTTTTGCAGCATCATATCAGTCAAGGATCAGTCCTAAAGCTGGATGCAGCGCTCGCTAGGCTCTGCACAGATATTATAATCTCGTTCACAGAATATGCCCCTTAAACAATTCCCTGTACTCTGTTTATAAGACTCTAAGGCACCATTTGACAAAAAAAAAATCATTTCGTCGAAATCCTAGGGGGATAATAGTATATTTTATGTATTTTTCACCAACCTATTTCATTTCGCAAGTATGGGTGGATTTACCGCATTCATTTTGCGAGGGGTATAAATTCCAAATGAAATTGTTTCAACGTGAAATTGAAATATACTCATTCTCAGAGCTCGGGCGAATGCATCCAACTGACGGGAATGCATTACCTTAAAATAATGCACAACAATGTAATAAGCTATGAACTGCCAAACGCTCCGCTTATCCAGTTTTGACAAGCGGTTGTGGCATTCAGTTTTCGATCATGTCTTCCATGAACCTAAATAAAATTCAAATTTATCCAGAAAATATTTAATAATCTCTGTAATAATGATGATACTGTAATGTTGACTAAAATTGAGGTAGAATTCGTCAGATGTATTTGTTTATTCTACCCATTTGTATTTTTCATGTTTAATTTTTATTGCATATAGTGCAGGCAATATAAGATTTTATAAATTACAAAATTCTTACATTCATGAAACTCTGATCATACATTCTTCTTGGTAGTAAAAATGAAGCTCTGCAGATTCTGCCGAATTAAAGTGGTGGAACACAGCTCTAAAGGAGGGGGGGGGGGGGATTTAAAAAAAAATCATGTTTCACGGCTAGGTCGAGTGAGGCATCGCTTAATATGGTTCCATTGGTGCTGAATCAAATGAAAACACTCATTATAATCAATATTTGATGAGAAATGAGTTTTTTTTACGAATAAAACACAAGTATTCATACAAAAACTACTGAAATCTAATTCCCCGCTTTTAATGAACGTGAATGTTATTTAATTCAACGAATTTAAATGTGTTTAGTAAATCTCTGAAATATTTTGATGAATTATATTGTTTAGGTTTCGTGAGAATACTAACAAGTGGAAAAAGGATCATTTTTATTATTTTATTTATTAATGTTATATTAGTATCACAGGTTCTTTGTTAATCATTGTGAGTCGTTCCAGTAAATTTAATCTAGGATACTTTATTTCCATAAGTAATGTAATAATACGTCTAGTTTCCTATTTAGTCTAGATAAAAACTTCAATATCTAATAAAATACTCAATAACAACACATTTAAAAACAATTTTTTTTTTCTAAGCCAAGAAGGTTTTCTATAAAATACTGCTGTACATATTATTTCACATAGGAAAATTATTTTTAAGAGGATATACAGTACACCACTTCATAAGGAAAAATCTCTTAAAAATGATTTGCCTGTTCCAAATTTGAATAAAACAAAACACTTTATTTAAATTCCGTGAAATGTTTTTCTAGATTCGCAAAAACGCTTACTCATTTTCAAACGGTACCTACGTAATAAACTATGCGCTCCTTAAAAATAATTGGTTTTATTGAAATATCAGAATTAATGTTATTCTAATTGAAAATAAAGTTGGAAGAAAAACATAGAACATTTTTCAAAATATATTTTACTATACAAATTCTCAGTGTTCGACATAATGCTGGACGTCCTTTAACTCATGGGAAAGTTCCCGCCTAGGAAAACTCTCTTTAATAAACCAGATTTTTTTTTTAAATTTTATCACCAAGCTTAAAAGTTTTACCATATTACATTAACCTTTGTAACTGGATAGAGTGACTATAATTTTAATAGAATTCAGCGAAGAACTAAAAGGATCGAGTTTGAAGTTTGACCTAAATCTCAATGACGCATTTCACCCACAAGAGTGAATCGGTACTCATCATCACCACAGTGCTTCATCCCAGCGTGGTATTTTTGTTTCCTCAAAACATGTCTTTTATGCACGCCGATTCCAGTCATTCATCTTCATACCTCATACCATACCATCTCATTTCAGCCCATCGTATTTTTAATAAAGATACAGGAGTTCAAATTCTTCACCGTAATAATAAAGGAAACAAAAAATTTACAAGCGTTGGAAATTAGAAAATTCCTAAATATCAATTGTAGTATATTGAATAACAAAGTAAAATTATCGTTCATCCCTCTTTTAGATATTTTTCTAGTGAATCCCTTTGTTCCTACAGAAAACCCCCTAATTACCCCTTCCCCTTTGGTCAGCCCTTACTCCAACACCTAAATATTCATGTACGTCAATCATTATTTTGTATCTTAGTTTAGTCTTTATATATTCCTGATGAAGGAAGGGTACTTCCGAAACCGGTCAATTTTTATATTAAGTGGTTGAAACAAATGTATGCGTTTATATTACAATTACGACAAGCCACAAAGTAAATGCTTTTTAGGAATGTGTTCAATCGGATGGTTTGTGAATAGATTGAAGCAAGGACACGCATCGTAGACTTGACTCCAACTTGTTTGCCAAGAGCAATGGGTACGTATTAGCCAAAGTTTTTGTTTATCTTTGCTGTATGCTTATCATTCCTCAATGTTTTTATTGCGAATATCTTGCGAGAGTTCAAAGCCGTCCGCTGAATTTTGACAATCTTAAACTCAAACACAGGAATTTTCTAAAGAGGTGGAATGGTTGGGAAGAGGAAGAATGGAGGCGAATGAGATTTAGTTACGAAGTATCAGTCGACGTAAAAGCAATTAAAACGCGGTGGCGTTTGTGTAACGTAAACCGTAACTTGGAAATAATACAAAAAAATCAAATCAAATGTACGAATATTTATTAAAACCTTCGG
This sequence comes from Halesus radiatus, assembly GCA_022606495.2. NCBI lineage: Eukaryota > Metazoa > Arthropoda > Insecta > Trichoptera > Limnephilidae > Halesus > Halesus radiatus. The sequence goes on along the minus strand of JAHDVE020008472.1, from coordinate 95,992 downwards.
TAAAAATAAAATTCTCTAAAGAATTGATTTGGCCAATTTTGGTGATTTCAGGAGACCCGTTCACCGAAAAGTGGAAAGCAAAATATCAACCTTAATACCCTTCTATTTGACCTTGGTAATAATAAGGACGTTCCAAAAGCTTCTTGCGGTTTTTTTTATAAATCTTTTGATTGGGTCCTTAATAAAACACTAATTTCAAACAAAATTATTGGAAATATTTCACATTCTCCGCTTAATTTTGTTGAAATAAATTAGATGATTTTAAACCCGATTGGTGTACATACCGTCAGTACCGTTACTTATCTTATTTTTAAAGTTTATTAACCAGAAAAAATAATAATAAAAAAATTGTTTACATCACTTTTATTCGTTATGTCCTTTTGCCGACCGGGTATCGCCACTATCTTAGTTTCTTCGGGGCAGTATATTACTAAACTATGAACTAAGATACACATGTGTTACAGATTGATAAAAACGGGCAGGTGAAGGTGGGAGGGGAGCAGGTACCGGACCAGGAAGGGCATGTGCTTTGTTTATTAGGAATATTTTAAGAATTGGACTTTTATTGAAATTTATTTGATTATTAATGAAGCTATTAATAGTGTTTTTGGCTTTTCTTATTTCTAGTGCTTATTAGTTATCTAGTCTAATGCCTATTCCATTTGTATGAACTAAACTAGTGACTGTGTTTTTATTAAATGTGTGGTCTGTTTTTAAGAGGTGGTTGGCAAATTCCGAGAACCCATTATTATTGAGACAACTTAAGTGTTCTTTTAGCCGGGTATTAAAATTACGCGATATTTTGCCTACATAAAATACGGGACAATCGTTACATTCACATGAATAAATGCCCGAGTGGCCTAAAATATCTTCCTTATCTTTACCATTAATTAAAAAAAGTTACCTATACTGTTGTGTGTGTAAAATGCTGGTTTAATATCTGAAGGAAGGTTTTTAATGCTTTTTCGAGAAAAAATATTGATGCACAAGATTCTACGCCATTAATACGGTTGATTATTATTATATTATTATTAGGGGGGTGTGGGGTGGGTACTGTTGAATAAAAACTTGTTTGGCGATATTTTATAACGGTTTTTATTTGATGTTATTGACTAAGTTTTCATGATGATGGTTGCTTATTGCGATTTGTTTAATTATGGATAATTCTAGTGAAAAATTAGTATTTGATAACGGGACCGTATCTAACCGGTAGATCATTGAGTGGAAAGAGGAATGTTTGTGGGAGGTGGGATGATTAGAGGTGTTGTGAATGGTTATTGGAAATGTCAGTATAAGTGGGTTTACGGTAAATTCTATTTTATTGTTTATAACTGATAACGTAATACCTAAAAAATTAAGTAGAGATGATTCCTATTTCGATGGTGAATTTAATTTGCTTATGGAAGGAGTTTATTAGTAGGAGGAAGGAGTTAAGTTGGCGCTTCGTACCTGTTAAATCATCGACACATCTTTTCCATAATAGCATATTATTTAATAGGGGGGATTTACAGTTCCTGATATTATTCTCTAAGTTGTCAAAGAAGATATCAGATATAAGAGGAGATTTGGGGGCACCCATAGCAAAGCCTTCTTTTTGTTGATAAAAAAACCTGATAGACAAATGTTAAGAAGGTGAGACAAATCATTAGAATTTTTTAAAGTGATGTGAACAAAGTTATTGTTTTATTTTTTTTAATTTTTATTTTACTTCACCAAGTTACCGCTTCATATTAAAATATGAAAAAAAAAAAATATATATATAGAAAATAAAATATTTACTAACTTAGGAATTATTCAAATAACACTAAATATCTTAGGCTTTCATTTTTTAAGGTTAACAATTTATTTTAGAAATAAAGTAATTGACCTCTTCAATGGATTCCTTCTAAGACCAATAGAAATGTATGGTTACAAAGTAGTTAACCGTCAGAAATGAATATTCTTTATATTCAAAATAATTCTGCACAATCTGTCTCACAATATCTGATATCTCTATATATTATGTCTAGCAATGATTATTGTACAATAAAGAGAAGAGAAAGGGTTTGCACTTTCAAACATGGTTTTTCCAGAAGTTAAATAGATGACTTAAACTAAATCTAAAACGCTTGGTCTTGGAGCATCCAAAATGCATTAATCAGGATTTTTCCAGTCTGCATCTTAATGATTTTATTTTTGAATCTCCGACGATTTTTCCAGTAATAGGTAATGGCGGGTTGCTAAAACCATTCTCTCGGTGCAGCGGTGAGTTCATTAAGATAGAAAGATTGGAAAGGATTTACGTGGAACATCTAAACGCTCTACAAACGGCTTTATATCCAGAATCACTTCCATGGCATTAGCCATGCGCTGGTATGGGTAAATAAATATAAATAAAGAAAATGTGAACCTCATTTCTTTAAACATTTATAAAGGTTGTTTGTCTAGAGTCCATAAATTTTCAAAAAGTGCTTTGAAGGAGGGATCAAAAGAAATTGTAAAACCTTTTACAGCAAATGATTTACAAATTTGAATACATAATTGCAAAATGTTTTCATAGATACAATTTTGCTAATCCTTGTTCGAAGATTGTCTCGTAATGTTCAAAAAAGCTTTTACGTGGTATATTATAAATTATTTCAAATGCACACTTATAATTCATAGCATCAGATTACTAATGAGTAAAATCTATTCAGGATTTAAGCGAAAAAATAGCTTTCAATTTTCCAATGATGTTTATGACGTGTCTGTAATTTAAAACTCCATGTATTATATTGAAAGCATTTTAATGCTTGGACAAATTTATAATTTTGTAGTTGTGTTGCAAGTATTTTTTTCAACTACAATTTTATTATGGAATCACTGAACTTTTGTGGTCATTAACTTTAGAAGTACCTTTTCACAAATTTGTAACTCTTCGAACCGTTTAATGATTTATAATTATTATTGTTATAGGCAATACATTATTGATAATCATTCAATTTACAGTCGCCGATGCATTGTAGACAATGTACGTATTGATCTGTCAGTGGTTGAGTTGGCATCGCGTCTGGGTTCAATCCAGGCATCGTGAGTTCAATTCATCTACTTGGTAACAACTTGGTAGCAACATTTTCCGCTATTGTGATAGTAGCAGGAGATTTCAAAATATTGCCGGGTTTTTTGTAACTCTTGGAATGTTTGTCTTTGATAAAAAAAAATAATCTTACTGTTTATGTTAAAGAAGTGGTTAATCTACACTATAAGTCGGTAGTTGGATATCAAACTAGTACAGATTCGATCATAAAGTAAGAATTTACAAATACCTCTAAAGATTATGACACACGGAGAATATAATACATGCTTATGTAATTGTACACCATATCTGACGATATTGCTCGCCATGCAATGCCTTTAGTCGTCACAGACGAGTAATATGATACATGTTTACACGTGGGCGTGGCCTAGATGTATTCCTTGATAAGCAGGTCGACTGATATGTCTTATATATGTATATGTATATGTATATATATATATTTCCCCTCTCCTAATAATAATAATAATCATCATTATTATTATAATAGTTAATTTCTATGGCGCACTCCTGTGAAGGTTCACCTCGAGTGCGCTTTACACTAACTAACCAAACCTAGTTTAATCAGAAAATAACAAATATACTATGTATTCAAATTAGAACTACGACTTAAAATATTCAGCAGCAGACTCATTTAAATAAACAATATAGAATAAACTAGCGATATAAATAATCAAATGTAAAGTACAAATAACAAAAGAGCAAGAAAATATACAATAAATAACCTAACCTAATATAAATAGAAAATAACAAACACGTTATGAGCAGCAGAGTGACTTACATGAAAATTTTAGATATTATATGACTATTTAGTATTCGATAAGGGTGTAATAATCGAATAAGACGTATGTACAGGGTGGCGAAAAACTACCATTTTGGTTTGGAATGAAATGGTATAATCAAGCCGTTGTTGGTAGTCTATCGGCTTCAATTATTGCACAAGCTGAACCTTATACGGGAACATGTGCAATGTGGCCAAAATCCTCTGAACGAACTTCCGCGATAGCCCCAGTTGTGCCGAACGTCTTCTTGTTGATGTTTCTGGACTGTCCTGCACACTATCCACAACACGTTGGATATTTTCTTCCTCGTGAACCGTACGTGGTCTTCCAGTACATGAAGATGTCTTACAGTACCATGTTGTTAAAAATTTGTAACCAGGCGGTTTATTGTTGGTGCCGAAGGTCCAGTACGCACATTAAAAAAACGACGATAAGCACGCTGCGTCAAAACAATTGACCGTTGATTTTCAAAATAAAATTCAACAATTGTTGATCGCTGTTCTGTTGTATAGTGTTCCATTTCAAATTTCCCAAGTTTTCTTAACAAAATTCTGAAATAAAAATAAAAAATATAAATAAATTTATAAACTTATTAAACATTCAAACCATAACGGTAGTTTTACGTCACCCTATATTTAAAACTGTAGTTTTACGCGACACCACAAAAGAGCCAGAGAATATTTTATGACATTATGCACATGGTTTTCACAAGATACATTCCGCAAGGGCATTGAATAACAAGGATACACGTGGAGAGATAACCGCAACTAAATAAGTTATGGAAGATCAAAAGACAAAATCCTAATGTAATTTGTCACTGCCGCTCCTACAGCCTTGCGCATTTATCATTCGTCATACTAGCTACGAAATCGAGGTGAAAAGACCCCATTTGGATAGAAAAAAGTAGAGTTCCATCTGTTGCAACGGCCAAAATCCGTGCTTTGGGCTTCGAGTTACTACCTCATCCACCTTATTCGCCGAATTTGGCTCCATGCGACTTGCACTTGATCCCCAATCTTAAAAAAAATGGTTAGAGGAAAATAAATTTTCTAACAATATAGAAGTCATTGATGCTGTAAATGGCTATTTTGAGGAGATTAAGCAGTCATTCCACCAAAATGATATAATGGCATTCGAAAAACGTTGGACTAAATTTGTGGAGGTAGAAAGAAACACCTATAGAAAAATTAAATTATTTCATACATCGGATGGGAAGAGGGGTGGATATTAATCAGCCGGTATACACAGCAGTGTAGCCTGTTATAGGAATTTAAAATAAACAGGTATTACGGTATGGATTAAGCTTTGTTTATCTTTTTCTCGTTCTTCATTCTTCCTTTGCAGGAATTATGAAAACACAACATTGTTATTCAAAAATGATATAATGATATCTCAAAAAATCATATTATTGCTTCCGGTTCTAGCGGGAAGATATAATATATGTATCTTTTACATCACGATTTATAATTATATATGTTATATTCGCCGTGTGTAACGAGCTTTATACTTTGATAATGAGATCGGAACGGCTCTAAAGTACATTGTATAAGCACTTGGTCGGTTCTGCTTAATACCCCATTCCAGTCAGTATTTAGGTAATTGATTGTTACTTGGTTCTGGATTGCTACTCGTCTTACTTAACGCATTGCTCTTGCTAATGGCTGGGCATGGTACTTCGCTTGGATGAATCTGAAGCATAAATCCGCATTGACTCCCAGAAACCAACATTGAGTTTGTTAACAATGTTTAAAATATACAGTTACACACTGCTGTCGTCTGGTGGTTAATTCGCCCTAACCAAGCATTGTGTCTACAAAATACTTTTAATATATTAATATTTATAAATAAATAAATTAAATAACATATTTTGTACTCACCACTTTATTAATAAACAGATAACTTTATTAATTGATAAACTAAAGTTCTTAAAAACTTAAGACAAGATTTTTGTGCATAGCGCAAAGGGTAACAATTATTTTTATAAACAATAATTATTAGCCTGAAACACTCATCCAAATTGAAAACCTTTCCGAATAAAAACAGTAATTATTGAGTGAAACACTAGTATATATTGATTAACTTGGCGGGTTTGCGATAAGCCGACGTAGCTCAACGGTAGAGCATCTGACCGGACATCAGAAGGGTGCAGGTTCGTGTCCTGTCGGCGACATTTATCTTTGCTCGGAAAGGTTTTTTTTTTTCAATTTGATGAGTGTTTCAGGCTAATAATTATTGTTTATAAAAATAAAGATAACTTTATTTTTAATTTAATGTAAATCAAATTTAATAATCTTATTATTAAGTTCTGCAAGTATTTTTAGTTTTTATTATTGTGACAGCTATTTCGACATTTAAGGCCATTTTCAAACTGTGGATAATCCACATTGTGACGACTTATTTATATATTTGTAAAAAGCATTAACTTTGTGGCTCGCCATAATTTACAATAAAAAACACATAAATTTGTTGTAGACCACTTTTATTTTATCAAAACTCTACCGGTTTCGGAAGCACCCTTCCTTCATCAGGTTTTAATATTCTCCTGATGAAGGAAGGGTGCTTCCGAAACCGGTAGAGTTTTGATAAAATAAAAGTGGTCTACAACAAATTTATGTGTTTTTTACTTATTTATATGATTTTATTTATCATCGGAGTCCCATTGGTAAGAAGTAGGTATTAACTTCGGCGATTTTTTAAATGAACCACGTACTAGTTTTTTCTCTAAATTTTAAAAACCCTAGATTTGCGTTACAGAAATGGAGGAAATCTTTTGAAAATATAAATTCACCCCTTTTAGGGTATCAGTGAACTATTAAAAGTGCAAATAAAATATAATTCACTACGGCAGCGCCTAAGCAGAAAAATACTTCAATTGAATTCCGATTTTAGTTTTAGTAAATCTGAAACTGAGTTACGAGAATTGAGATCCATCGTCACCGGGGGAACCATTTCGTTTGATGAAATTCCAAACTGAAATCACGACTGACCATTGCTTTATACATTATGCATTAATGTGTGATTTGATGAATGTGTTTCTCTTTAGGCATTTGAAGGGAATATTACTGGTGTGGTTGATTATTTGTTACCTAGTGATTAGTGATTCCCTTGATGAAACCAACATAACAAATTGGAAATTTACCCCAGAGTAATATTCATGTACGAGATAAATTTAAATACGTACCTAACAGTGGTGTTCAGTTTATATAGGCTGAAAAGCTATGCCTACCCTAAGAAAAACGAACCATTAAAAGATAATGGACAACGAAATCCACAAAATTTATGTTGAAAAAATTATTTTTCCCTAATTTTGTTAACCTTTTTTTATGTCACAATCATTCTAAATCAATAAATTGTTTCTCTTTGACGATTTTATATATTTTTGTTGGCCAAACTACCTTTGGCCATGTATTCAAATATTTCTTCAAACTATTTTTTTTAGCGGGGTATATAACGTCAAGTCATGCATCCCCATACTGATTGCACTAAAACTGTGAAACATACCGCTATCACTTTAGTTTTATTTTTACCCCGCTAGTAATGTTTGTACCCGAACTTTAAAAACTACACACAGTTTACCTTTGGACATGGAGCAATGCACACATCTGGTACGTACATAATTTTAGTTCATGGTAGCTACATAATTGTATAATGTTTTATAATCATTTTAAAGACCGCACCGTATTAATGTATTAGTGCACATCGAAAGTATTTAAACTGGCTCGAACTAGTTTAGAAAATCCACCCGCAATCCCCGCTTACCCCGCAATAGGCCTAGGATACTGGGTGCATAGCGACGTTTATTTTAATCTTCGAATATTGGCGTTTAATTTAAATGTATTCTTTGTTTTAAGTTTTATAAATAACTATAAACCGATACTGCGAGAGTTCGGCTGGTAATAAAAAAATGTTAATTTAACCACAGTAACAATCGAACATTCTTCTATCTGGTATGCTTGGGAAAAGCTGTGTAAAGCCAACGAAACGATAGACAGCGATTAACTGCTACGTGTGGTTTTTTTGGATCCAAACGTCCAGCGTTAAAAGGGTAATATTTTTTTATCTATCCATTACACCACTCCATAAGCAGGAATCTCTTTTTTATGATTTATCTTTAACTGAATATTTTTACTACCGATACGTTAACGTCAAGCCATTATAAAAAATCTTTTATATTACTGTTCTTGAAATTATATGTATGTCTATCTACTCATAAAATAAATAATCTAATCGAAAGGGGTTGAGTTTACGAAAGGTGAAAATATTTTATCGTGGGGGCTAGAACTCAAAAATGGTCCTATACATTACTTTGAAGGTTGCTAACTCAAGCACTACCACAAATTATTTGTCTATAAATTCTATTCGTATACTTAGAAAAATGAATAAGGTTTAAAAAATACGAAAATTCTCAAACTGTAATCTTTAAATTCTAAGAAATACATCCCAAAATGTCTGAAAATAGGTTCAGTTTGAAAATCAGTGAACGCATTTGCATTTGGAACATATATCAAATGGAATTTAAATTATTACAGTGGGGGGGGGTATTGTCTTCTGAAGCCTTATACATTTTCTTAATTATCCTTATAGAATTTACAGATAAATCAATCGTAGTGCTTCTTGAGATATCAACTTGCAAAGTGTGTATTTTGGGTACTGACCGTTAACTGTGAAGCAAACATATGTAAATGTGAAACAGTAAAATTAAGAAAATGTTCCGTTTCCTTGATAGAATAATATTCCACAGAGTTGTTTGTTTTGTACTTTCTAAGTTGGATAATTATACTATTATAACCGCAAAGTCATTAAAATAGGTCTGTGAAACACCCATTTGACTGTTATACTAAAATACTAGCTGCCATCTTGTTGGTTCGGTAAATGTAAATAAGTTTTTCTTAACTAATTCAGGTGATACCGGGTTGTGAAGTTTGTGTTCGTTAAAATGGTTAATTTTTTAAATCCTTTGTTTGCCACGTTAGGAATACTGAATCGTATAAATTTTTTTTTTTTATTCAAAACTTCATTTTGATGTGTACATTGATAATATTGTAAATAAAGCTTACATCATGCGAGGCTTTTTTCAGAAACAGCCGTTTATTTCGAAAACCTGAAACCTACCTCCAACTGCTATACGCTGGACCATTCTTAGCTTGAATACTGCTCCTCATATGGACTTCACTCCTTGGTTTATACAAAGATAATATTGAAAGTATTCAAAAGAAATTTCTGCATTGCCTTAATTACAGAATGAGCGCACCTAAACGTTTACCTAATGTCTCCACCCCCTCTAATGGGCGAACATACATTGACCTCACGACACTGTATAAAGTGTGCAATAACATTATCGACTGTCCTGCCTTACTCCAACTAATAAACATCAAAGTACCACCAAAAACAACCAGGTTTAATGACTTATTTTACATTAGCCGGACGCACACAAATGCTGGTGTCAGGGATCCAATCAGAAGAATGTGCGAGTTATTCAACCAAAATCACACTTTGATGGATTCCGACATATTCTTTGATACATGCATTATTTTAAGGGGAAATTGAAAGCGGTTTTCATATAAAAAAAATAAATAAAAATAAACTTCAACGAACAGCGTTTACACGTTGTGTATATTTTTTATTATTTCATTGTATAACAGTAGTTTTAATTTAATCATTATTTTTATCTCTTTAAATTCCTGTAAAAAATATGTATATATTCCGTGCTTTATTTTGACATTGTGCACTTTTTAAAATACTTTCTGTGTAACACAATCGAAAATTTCTTAATTTGACTAAATATTATTTTTAAGGTTTAATTATCTGTATCATATTAATCAGTGAGAAATTGTTAGGATGCAGGCGAGTTCTCCATATATTCTATATTGTCTTAATATTGCTGTCCGTATCTGTATTTTCTCCATAAATAAATAAAAAAATATTATAAAAAAGTGAGGTTAATTTACTACCGCTAGAAGACAGTATTCTCCTGGTGGATTAAGGTTGATACTGACTCGTGCGTCATTTAAAATATAATTAAATCCAATTTAGAACAGATCTGATATTCTAGATTAATTACGATTTCGAGTAGCTAGTAAGAATCTTTAATGAATCTATAGAGTTCCTAAGGAGGCATTATAACATTTTATCTATGGTACAATTGCTTGATTCGAGGAAACAAAATTCTAACTTTTAATTGACTTCATTAATTACTGGAATCTCGGCCTGATGAAATACTCTTGTGATTTTCCATTGTTTTAAGAAGTAAAAGCCTATTTTTAGAAAGGGAACCAAAATCAAAAGAAGAAGTTTTTTAATCAATTCTAAACGGCTTAACAGAGTAGCGACCAAAATCTAAATTTCTCTATGTTGCTCTATACTAAAAACCATCGAAAATGCAATTATGCTGTACAAATATTATTATTTTTTTCTATTGCTAGTGCAAATTGCTTGTCAGCAGGAGCTAGTATTGAACAATAATAGGAAAAAAAAAGGAAATTAAAAATAATTATAGAAATATCACCACAATAAGATATACATTATACCAATATGTATTGTAAATATGTACAAATGATTAAAAAAAAAAAAAAACAATTTGAAGGGTTGTTTAATGACATATATTTTGTATCGGACGTCACCGTCTCCCAGAATGTTCCGACGCGGCCATTTTCGTATTTGTTATATATATATATTGTTCATATTATTGTTGTTTGTTAATATATGTAACGGGCGGTCTGTAGCGAGCTTGTTATCCCAGACCGCTCAGACTTAAAATGACTGAAATAAAACGTTAGAGCGGTACGGCTAGTAGGAGGGAGATATACTTGTCAGGCATCCACACGGCGCCGTAGGTCTGCACGTTGCGGACCCCCTTAAGTGGCCTGCAAAGGCCACTTCGGGCACTTAGCATTCGACTGCCAGCCTGACAAGTACTTCTATCTCCACCACCCGCTCTGATTTCTGAACCACCCACCTTGTTTTACTCTGATCACTGCTTACCTTGGACTTCCATCGGACTACTGCCTCGGACTGAACTCCAATAAGTGACGTCACAAGGACAAGGACCGCAGAATTTGCAAAAGTCGTTGTTGTGAGTACCGTTCCTCCAAGCAGAGGGAACGGTAGGAGTGCTACCTCCCCTCCCAGTCTCGCTCCGTAGATTGAGATCCGATAAAACCGTGCTAAACACCATTTTTTATAAATAGTTTTGGGTTCAATTGACAATATTGAGTGATCCTAAACGAAAAACCGAGTATAAGTGTAAAATTGTGCTAAGCACAGTTTTGCATTCACATAAATGCTATATTATTTTTTTAGTGCAATTCTATCCTATGAAATACTAAAGCCAATAATATTGCCCTTGTAAAACAATCTTAAACGCCACAATGGCCACACTTTTTATCAGTACGGATAAAATAAAAATACCAATAATATATTTAGACGTATAAAAGAACACATTAGAAGAAAAGAAATCCCGAATTCCTCTCCTTCTATTAACAATTATTTAGTTGAACAAAATTATTTAACAAAATTCTCAAGAACAAATTTACTATTTCTTCTTCAATAAACTCAAATTTACTTTGTTGCTTCATTTATATTCAATTAAAAAAAAAATACATCAATATCTAAAATTAGTGGTTTAAACAAAATGTTACATTATTATTTAATTTATTGTTTGGTGCAGTTTTACACTAGATGGACGATATGTACATCCTTAAAAATTAAAAATAAAGTTCAGACCAATATTTGAAAAGACCTCAAAATATTTGACCACCTATAAAATTAAAATCAACATAAAGTTGATTAACGTTGAGTTTTCGGTAAGTGGTACTCCCAATGCACCGTTTAAATGCTTGAATTAACAAGCACATATTTCAAGGGTAATTTCAATTGATTGTGTGAATTTAGTCCCGTAACTTGGATTAAAAACAAGGGTCCCTATTGAGAAAATTAATTTTCTTATAATCCGCTATATCTTTAAAAATAACGGATACAAATTAACGATTTCTTTTGCCCAATACTCGCTACACCCCAGCTGTAAAAGTATTGTGCGTAATTTAAGCACACTTTGTAAGACAAGCGAGGAGCACGTGATTTGCACCGATTTTCAAGATTATCCCAGGGAGTCCATCGCCCTAAGGCAGTTGTATATAAACATTTTCTATATAAAATATGAACAATTTGATTAATTGTAACTTAATAGAGCAAATAAAGTTTATATGTGTCACTTTCGAGAGCAAACGTGTTGGTTTGTAGGTTGTGCAATTCAAACGGGACGTGTCTATATTGCTCCTGGATTATTTTTGAAAATAATTTGTGTTTTTTTAAAGCTACCTATTCTAAATTTGTCATGCACGCGCGTAACAATTAGTCAAACATGTCGTACTTCGCCAATAAACTTTACGTCTTTCGAAAAAGAAGCTATGTACGTTTTAAATTATGTATTATAAAACATAAACCAATTTCTTTGTGTGGTCAGGTTTTCGTGAATAACCGCGTTAAATTACGTTCAATCGAGCTAAAAAATTGTCAGAAAACCCATTCCATTTAATAAATTCGGTTTTTAATATTGAAAGTATTATTTTTTCTGTAATTTGTCTCCGAGAGAACTGTGAGATAACAATATTATAATCGAATATCGGATTTAACAAAATATTTTAAAATGACACCAAGAGCACAAGATATATATACAGCTTCCTAGCATCCAGAAGAACCCGCCGGAGGATAAATTTATGGACCACTTTAAACCACGCATAGCAGATAAGTTCCAAATTTCAGTATTTTTTACATGTCAACTTAGTAAATGTATAATTTCTTACAGCATTCGCTTATAGAACAAACTCATTATTTGAGAACGGTGTTCCGCAACCATTGGCATCAAGCGGAAAATGGCATTGTTGTATTCATTTAGGCTGGCTCTGGTGGATGGATTTCAAATTATTTTAGAAAAATGTTTAAATTTCATCACTTGGGATTGCTATGTATATCATGCTACCATTGGACCACGAGACAGAATATGGGTGCCACGGTGAATTACATTGTAATGGGCGATGGCTTGCATGACCTTGTTTATTCAATAGTCATCAGGGAAATACCTTTATCTTTGGCAGAAATAGGTTTATTTAATATGTTTTAATGGCCACATGAAAATTTCTCTGTTATGTTTTAAATTACTTTTATTTCTTTTCCAAGTAATATATTACACATTTCGAAAAGTATAAGACAGATGTATAACATATTTACAGATGCATTTATTGTGAAAAGATTTCATGATAACAGTTCGTTTTAGAAGAGCGTACACGTACACTTGTGAAGAAAAGGTTGTGAAGCACTGAGCTCTGATAAATTTTCTGAATCTCGTGGACTGACACGGGGAAAATGTTCTTCATTTGAACGAATCCAAAATAACCTAACGTTTACACCAAACATTTCAAGTATACTGGGTTAGGTTTTTTATTGGATTTTATTTAGGTATTTTACGGAGGTAGCACTATGATGGTTAACAGAACACTATTATTATGAACACTAGAAAGAGAGACAAAAAAATTAAGTCTGGATCAAGATTAAGATCTGGCAGAGAACTCGCTTGCCAGCCACGAATAAATAATTAAATAATGCATATACGAGTCTCACCTCAACAAAGAATAGGAAGTAAATGAACACTCGGAAAAGAAATTGCCTGATGTTTTAAGCTAAAACAAAACTAATGAAAACTAAGATGAAAATTAAATACTTTGGACACGTGACGGAGAAGGGTCCTAATCATGGTAGTCTGGAACTTTTCTCCCAATAGCGTAGGTACAGCGGGAAGCAAGGAGCAGGAAACAAGAAGCAGTGGGAAGATGATAGGAAGTAAGAAGCAACAGGAAGTAAGAAGCAGAGGGACGCAGAAAGCGTTAAGACGTATAAACAGTAAGTGGGAACCAGGAGACAGGAAGCAAGAAACAAACTGAGAGAGAAAAGTATGTAGCAGTGGTAAGCGGGATGGAAGAAGTAACAGGAAACTGGAAACGTGTAGCTGAAAACGATAATCAAGAAGCATAACACAGCGGGAATCTAGAAACGAGAAACAAGAAGTAACGGGAAGCAACAAGAAAAAACAAAATATAAGAGGGAAATCGGAAGCGAGAAGCTAGAAGCTAGAAGTAAGAAGAAACTGGAGGCAAAAAAAGCGGCAAAAGAAAAACGATCACCAAGGCACAGTCAAATCCTTGATTCCTATCCATCCTTATATCAAATATTGGCTTATAAGGTTGCCATTGTATACCGGTCGATTAAATTTAAATCTCCTTCTCTTCCACAGAGCACGTGCTCCAAGTCCTAACAAATCAGTGCCCCCTGGCGTACCGGTCGCACCGGGCCAGGAGTACTCCTGGCTGGGGTGGTACAATCGTATCGTATCGTCACTTTAGAGATCAAATGAGGTGTTATACCACAGAGGATCGGAAGGCAAATAGGAAAGCGAAATCTTAAGGGCTTCCATTAAATCTGAAGGCTTCTTTGGTTTCCGGTTAACTGATGAACGTTAGCACCTAGAGCGGAATTTTTAATTGGTTTGGAATTATTAATGGGAATGGAAAATGTTTTTTTGTATTATCTAATAGCTTGTCTTATTAAAAGTTATATTTTTGTAGGATTGACGAAACGTGTCGCATTACGGTTAATTAAGTTCATTCGCTCGGAACCCAGAAGTCGTGGGCTCGACACACGATGAGGGGAAAATATTCCTCATTCGTTTGTAGTATTTATTTCTTATGCAATTGTTTATAAATGCATTATTTTTTTCTTTATGATGGGTAGTATCGAAACTAGTTTTGTAAAGTATATAATATATATTTTAATTTAATAAAAAAATACATACACAAAGTTATTAGATTTTTTTCGTTTCTTTAATTTTTATGGTTTATTTCACACACACTCATAAAAATAAAATAAACCACCATTAGAATGAGATTATTGCGCCTCGGTCCAGAGTGAAATATACTCGTAATATCGCCCTTTTCAGAATTTTAGGAGTCCAAACGCCGCTTCAAATGGCTTTAGATATATTTTGTAACCATATCTGAATAGCCAGGTACTTCCTTATCTCATTTCCCTCTCCCACTTCGTTCAGCCTCATTATATTACTTTAAACCGAATGCTTTGTTTTAATTGATTTTATAACCAGTTAATTAATACCTGAGATGACAAATGCGTCGGAACTTATTTCGGAAATATTAAAAAAAAAATCAGTCCCTAAGTGACACTCTTAGATTGAATAAAATATTTTAAATATCGGAGTTACCCTTTGAATGAAGAATTATTATTATTTAGTCATTAGAGTTTCCTTAAAAACTGAAAAATTTGAGTTGGCACGTCTTATTTCTGAGTCGATTTACTTTCCATTCAAATGCACACCATTCATTTCTCTGGCACAAATGCGAGGAAGTAGAAATTTGATTCATTAACAGTTGCCGAAATTTCCCCAAACTCCCATATCCTTCCGCAGTGCCATATATCCAGTGTTACGAACAAAAAACCTGATTTAAGCTCCTACGCAATTGCGTTAGCGGCCGATTTATGTTGATGGCGGAAGTTAAACGTTGAAAGCTTTTAGGCAATTTTCGCGCAAAATAACACATTAAGGAAAATTTAATCCTCAACTTGATACATTTTAGTTCTATATTCATATTTAGATAGTTTGGAAGTAACTTTTTAAGTTATTTATTAACATCATATTTATATATACATAGGATATTATGATAATCAAAATATAATTTTAAAAAAATTGAAAAAAAGATTTTTTTTCAATTTAAAATAAAAAAAAATTAAAAACACTATATTTCCACGGCTGAGAATCGAACTCAGATCAACTGTTCGGAAGGAAACTATGTTAACCATTACACCACCAACTATTTTGAGAACTGCGGCATAAATTAATTATGTGTACTGAAAATACGAATTGTTTGACATTCTAAAACTCTTTTATTTTTCTTAAATAAATTTCATTTAGTTTTGACAAAATAGAAAGAAATGCTTTAAACATTTTTTTTCTGAACAATTACGTTTTTTTACAAATTAGAAATTGATTTCAAATTTTTATTTAGTTTCAATAAATTTATTTTAATATTTACATTATAACAAATTACAAGATAATTTGGGATGTTTTTCATAGTCCTCCCCACTAGGGGTTCCAATGCTGAAGCTGAAGGTTTTATTTAAGAATTGATTATTTTAAGCTCCTATGACGTAATAACACGACATTATGTTACTATTTAAGTTAATGATTTATCCATTTAGTTTCAAAGCATTTTTTTTCATTTATTTAATAAAATGGCACTGCTGCCCAGCTCAAACACGAGAAATCTTACTTAATTGGGTATTTTTTGTTTTTGAAAAATAATTTAAATATCATTTTGTTGCTGAGCAGATTAATTGTTATTTTTTTTAATACTTCAGATAATTTTCAAATACCTCCACGTCATCACATATCATATAACACCATTGTAAAATATACACATTAGATACAGTGGGGTAAAAAAAAACCTATTTCATTTCTATAAATAATTTAAGTCAGCAATATAATTTTTTTTAAATTTAGACAAAAAGTACTGCATTGTCTTAAAATTCCCATGGCCATGCTGTGAATTGTGTTGATTTTTCTCTATTTATTACAATATCTCTGTAAATATACTAAACATAGAGTTAAATATATTAAATATACCAACGTTTAAATGGTTTGGGCATGTAGAGCGAATGAACGAAGAAAGGAGTGGAGGGAGATATATGACGCCAATGTGAATGGAAGAAGAAGCAGAGGACGCCCGCGAAAGACATGACACGGTAAAATGTACCAAATACTTGACTCGAGCCATGTCACAAGTCGGAATAATAGAAGAGAATGTATGAGACGTTGTATCAATGTGAATGAAGCAAGAAGTGTATGCCAAGATCGAGTTGTTTGGCGGTCCGTCCTCTCTGCCTACACCTGCGTAGAAACGTCGTGGTGGTTAGTTAGTTAGTTAGTTAGTTAGAGTTTATACTTTAGGTGTTCCTCAGCAATACGTTTATTTATTCTTTTAATTAATTACAATATATAAGTATTTATCGAATGCAGAAGAAAACAAATATTTTGTCTAAAAAGTCGAGAAAAATTTGTAAAAACATAGGTGTCAGCTGTGTCGCTAACTTACCGAGGGGTGTGTAGTGGGTGAGAGAGGTGCGAGCTTTCATTTTCAGTGCAACGATGCGCGGTCGTCAATAGTAGCGTGGCTGGGGGTCTGCCGGCATATAATGGACGTATCATGGGTTTTATGCGCGGCCGAGATTTTTTACTAGTTTTCAGCGCTTACACACGATATTTTATTCATATATATGTACATCTGTACTATTAATACAATGATTCACCTGAGCACCCTTGGGGTGGTTTTTCACTAAAACGGCGCTATATAAATCATCCAATTATTTCCTTCTTCTTTTATTTTTATTATTATTATTATTATTATTATTATTGAGAAAATGGTAAATATTTTTTTTTATCCAACATGAAAACACAAAATATTAAAATCGAACAATGTAGACTAGGTGTACAAGACCGGAGCTCGCGAAATTTTCTATCACCATAAAGGAGAGGTTAAGAAATGCAGATTAGGTACCTTTTTTATTTGAACACACTACAGGAGTCCCAGCTGCTCCCAACTGCCTGGAGCCAGTGAGACTAGCATCCCCAATTGGGGAACATCCCCAATTGGGGAATGTTATGAGACTGAAGGTATTGGGGAGGGAGGGAGAAGGGGAAGATTAAGGTGGGGAAATACCTGGCTATTCAGATCTAGTCACCAAACAGGGCTAAAAGCCATATCAAGCAACCTTTCAATTCTGAATGGTGGTCTTTCACCAGGGCGACACTGAGAGTATCTTCCACTCTGGAACGTGCGCCAATTACTACATATTATTTTTAAATGAATTAATTGTGAAACAGCACAAATTAATTTAATAAAATTTCCTTGCGCACGCCAGGATTTGAACCCGCGACCTTCGGATTCGTAGTCAAGAGCCTTACCCATCGACCATGGAGGTCGTCAAATTTGATATTGGATATATTGGATATTGCTTAAATACATAACAGTATTTTAAAAAACCAAGAATATTTTAACTACGCAATATTACTAAATGTCCTCCTTATTTATAATAACTTCGAATAATTAAATCCACTCATAATTGATCGGAACACGGCGCTTACCAAATTGAATTGATGAAAATCTTTCAACGTTTTGCTGCGGAGATTCAACGCCGCTCAAGCGCTGAGCTTTTGATCCTAAAAGTAATGTAAATGAATTAATATCACGTAAACAGGAAAAAAACAATATAGTTCATCAAGCACGACTTAGTTGGGTGTAGTATACAGAACTTTTATGATCAAAATTCAACAAAATTCCCCACTAAGGCGCTGAAAATTAACCGACTGCAAACTTTTTGGTGTCTATTTTGTAGAAAATTTATCCCACTGCTCCACCAATTTGTCGCTAATTTCATGATTCGCACATCAAACTCTCGTGGAGAGTGACATCGAAGTTACAAATTAATTAATTAGAACTTCGGCCTTGGCTTGGTGAAGATTACAATATTAGCTAAATTTTGTTGAAAAAATGAATGAGAAATGTTTTGTATAAACCACTATTTAATATATAAATATCAACATGTTTCGGAAGCGACGCTTCCCTCATTAGGATACACAGTTAGTATACAAATATAGCGTTGGAGGAAGCTTCGCTTCCGAAACATGTTGATATTTAAGTATTAAATAGTAAATTTTTAATTTTTTATTATTTATTGAAGTTTAAAAACCTTGTAATATTTAATCATTGAAGAAGATAATATTAAAATAACCTAAATGAAACATGAAACCGAAAAAACAACAGAAAATAAAATGATATCAGTCGCATCATGTCCCAGATTCGACTGATGTCTTTTTATTTTCTGTTGTTTTTTCGGATTCATGTTTCATTTAGGTTATGTTAATATCATCTTATTTAATGATTAAATATTAAATAGTAGTTGGTACAAAGCATTTATTCATTTTATTAAAAAAAGACACCACAAAGTTATTTTACATTAATTAAAGAAGTAAATTTTTTTATTCTTAAAACTCATTTCCATTTGTTATATGTAATAATAATTTTAATGCATTTTGGTACATATGTACCAACAGAATAATAATAAACACATATAGGTCGCTGTACATAAGTCACTAAAATTGATTTCCTCTCCAAGAAAGAATTACGGCATAATTTTTTTTTTATTTCTGTTAGCTCTCAAGAGTATTGACATTGCTTCAGGCATACCAGACATGCCCATAACACACTTCTATTGGTTTATCTCTTCAGTGGGTTTTACGGATGATGACATAATAATTTTCCATGAGCATTGTTAAATACAGTTCATAATTTATATTTTGTTTATAAAACGTTAATAAATTCTGACGTAAACAACTAATACACTTACCGGAAGTAAAAGAGTTCAAATCTACTTGTCATGTAGTATAAGTTATAAAGTACATGTAGTAAATGCCTGCCCGTATATCCATTTCACGAATTTTCTGAAAACTGTCTAACTGTGGAATTGTTCAAATTTCACCCAGTTTTTCAGTTTGAGTTTGAAACTTTTCATGCAAGAGTATTTTTTCCATGCACTCTCGGGTCCAGAAGTTGGGAAACATTTCCTCTCTGAAGCGTCACTAAATTTGACTTCAATTAAGGCAAATAGTAATTATTAAATTTAAAAAAAAAATCTTTCAGGTTACATAAGTTTTTAATGATATTTCAAAGCACTGATAAACTTTTTTCTTATTTTATTTATTTGGGTTTCCTATGCTAACTATCATCAGTGCAATGTTTATTTGGGTGTCCTTTCCCATCGGATGCTGACTGTCATCAGTGCAATGTTTATTTGGGTGTCCTTTCCCATCGGATGCTGACTGTCATCAGTGCAAGTTTATTTGGGTGTCCTATGCTAACTATCATCAGTGCAATGTTTATTTGTGTGTCCTTTCCCATCGGATACTGTCTGTCATCAGTGCAATGTTTATGTGGGTGTCCTTTTCCATCGGATGCTGACTGTCATCAGTGCAATGTTTATTTTGGTGTCATTTTGGATGCTGACTGTCATCAGTGCGATGTTTATTTTGGTGTCCTTTCCCATTGGATACCGAATGTCATCAGTACAATGTTTACCTTTAAAATATCAATTTAGGACAACAGTAGAACTTTTACAAAGGTTTCGAAGTTCCGTGGGGCGACATCTTTAGCGTCCGACAAAACCGTGAAAACAGTTTTTAAGAGCATTATTCGCTAGATCAAAATAACGAGCAAGAGAAATTTGCAGTAATTCCTCTCAAATAAATTTATTATCATATATTGTGTTAAAAGATAAAAAAATATCCATTAGAAACAAATCACCAATTTACTAGCGATGCATACAATTCAAAATCCGGGTGGGTTTAAGAGGTTTTCAAAAATACATTAAAGTTTCAACTGTTTAACCCTTTCGAAATAAATTGAATTAAAAATAAATCCTACCTATCTAGACCGAACAAAAAATGGCGGTTATCGTTTTCCTATTGCGGGCATTATTGGTTCTGCTACTTCTTTAAGCGGTAGCCATGCTTAAATTTTGAAAGGTGATTTTTGTATTTGTTCTCGACTTCCGGAAGTTTTTTTTTTTTTTCAAATGTTGTTTATGCATTTATTTATATTTTTATTTTTATAATAAAATGTTCTATTTTTTGTACCTTACAGTTTATAATTAATCATTTTATGTGAAATACGCCCCTAGGAACTAATTGTCCTTCAAATAAAAGTAGCAGTAGCTTCACAGCGCCCTTGAGGTGATTTTTAACAAAATCGGCGCTATACAAATCAGCCAATTATTATTATTAAAGTATTGAAAAAAATACAGTTTTTTTTCAAAATATTTCTATAAGGTTTTTTCACGGTCAGTTTTAATTCAGGTCTAAAGGGGTTAAGGTCATGTACCATGTATTTCCATATTTATGTAGTTGAATTGAGCCTGCGTTTGACGTGACCTGTCAGGATTGGGGTGGAGCTGGTCACACAACCCTTCGCTGAATATTTTCACCACCTACTTTCTTCTTCCATCACCTTTCTCTTTGCTTTTCAATTCTATTCTAAACGTGAAAAGATCAAAAGGCGAGGGTGAAAGAACTTGTGTCAATACTACGCCCTGAGGAGTGTTTCCATAACTTCAATGAAGTATTGCGAGAAGTAGGTATACCTATTCGCATGCGATTTTCTATGTTCAATGATATGTAGGGTAAATATTTATTTTGTTGAAACTTATCACTTTTTAAGGCGTGAGCGAACGAAATAAAATATATAACCTTCGAAAAAATTTAATACTACCCCATATTAATCCATTTTTATCCTAGGTCTGTTCAGATCTACTGACACCGTGCAGTAGTGGTGGGCAAAGCGGCTCGGTTTAGTGAGCCGGATCACTAAATCAGCTCTTTGTAAAGACAATCCACATGAAAACTGGACGAAAAAAGTATCGTGTAAGAGTATCTTAAGAACGTCTTTAGGAGGGCCAAGGGAGCGAGGGAGAGGGCATGGTGCGAGGGGACGCGAACCGTCGTTCAATCGAGCCGGATCACCGAACCGGTACACTGCAAAAAGCTGATTTAGTGATCCAGATCACTAAACCGAGCCGCTTCGCCCACCCCTACCGTGCAGTGCAGTGGCAGGCCCAGCGAAGACGGTAGAATTCAAACTACACCACAGAGAAAAGAATAAATAGAGGTGATTTAATGTAATATTTCAGCGACTACAGGCAAAAGTCACGTGACACCCGTTTTGGCACCAGCTCGGTTCGGACATTTCTTGAATGAACTACGTCATCATTCAACTATCGATCATCGTACCGCTCTTATCCAACAAAATAGTTTCACAAGAGAATCAGAGTTGTGCCTCGAGCATTTTAATAAAATACACAAAGTTATAATTATATATTTTACTTCCATAATATGTATTCCTCCGTGGAATTATAATTATTTGTGTTGCTTTATTACAATATTTGGAAAAAATTACTCAAAAATTTGTCTCATTAGTTGAACAGCCAATTAGAATATAATTCTGTTGCTTGGTTACCTCACTATAAAAATCACATTAAAACGTTAAATAAATTCAACGAAAGATTTTTCGTTAAATGATCGGTGGCTGGTTGGCATCGCGGTTGGATCCTACCCAGCCAGCTAGAGTTCAATTATACGGCTGGCATTTTCCGCTTACTGTGATGGTAGTAGAAGGTTTTTTTCAAATATTGATAGGTTATTCGTAATCGCGAATGTTTGGTTTTCTTCAAAAGAAACTAAAATGTGTATTTGCGTTTTTCTTTAAAAGAAATAAACTACCCTTTATTATTAAAAACTTTAAAAATTGATATACTTAAAAGACAGAAGGATATGAGCCCTCTGTCTCTTTTTTTATGATTATAAATTCGGAGCTCGACTGTTGCGACCCGTTTTAAAGTCTTTTTCAAGTCGAGTATGCAACGCGACACATCATGCAGAAGGACCTTTTTCAGTGTCACCTTTCATAAACAAATTATGAGTCAAACTCGCCAATTCCTCGCCTACATAGTTTAACAAACGAATATACAAGTGACACCGATATTTTTAACATGACAAATTCAATGTTTAAAACCTACATTAACAATTTTTTCATGTCAAAATATTGTTCCTGATAACTCTAGACTATTTTTTTGTTAACTTATTTGTAAACCATTAAAATCATAACCATTGTAACTAACTATTGTTTTATTACTAACACTCGTATGAAAAATGTTACCACTTTATTTAAAGTAAAAGTTCTATGGACGTAAAAAAAAAGTAATTATGTAATTTGAAAATATATCGAACGTTGTCTCGAGTGAAGATTTTTGGAATACGAATATATTTCATTATCATTTTATGTTGATGTTGTTGATATTTGACGGCCTCCATGGTCGAGGGGTAAGGCTCTCAACTACGAATCCAAAGGTCGCGGGTTCAAATCCAGGGTGGAAGATACTCTCAGTATCGCCCTGGTGAAAGACCACCATTCAGAATTGAAACGTTACTTGAAATGGCTTTTAGCCGTGTTTGGTGACCAGATCTGAATAGCCAGGTATTTCTCCTTTTCCCCACCTTCCTCTTCCCCTTCTCCTTCCCCTCCCCAATACCTTCAGCCTCACAACATTCCCCAATTGGGTATGCCATAGTCTCACTTGCTCCAGACGCTTGTTAGCAGTTTGGGACTCTTGTGCGGTATTCATATAAAAAAGTGGCATTATTCAAGTGTTTAAAACACGCCATAACGCTTGTTTTAATAAAGGCACAAACAAAATCGTTACTCAAATTCCGGTACCTAACAAAAATGAATTTTGAGAAAGTGGTTCAGGTTTTTTTTTTAAAACATCTTCCTTTTGACAAATTTCACTTTACTTTATTCGTGGCACACAACAAATCATGAAGTGTATTGAAGTGTTGAAATCGAGTGAAACAGAATTGTTGGTTCTTTTCACGGAAGAACTTTTATCCAAGCTTTTTAATTCAAGACACCGGCTGTTTGGGACAGGAAAGAGAAATCCAAACAAAACAGTTCTTCATCTGTGAATGGAAAAGAAAGCTGGCACATCATTATGTTGAGTGCAGTATTTCTGGATGATTTATTGTGATTTCAAAGGTGTAAAAACCAAACCGTAAACCATGGCAAAGAAAGAATCGGAAAAATAAAAACCTCTCATATATGACCTACATACGGTTATGATAAAGTGCCCCAAACTATCAAACACTTTTAGGGACACGTTTTCTCAATTCAAAATGTGTATATTACATAAATAATTTCCCCTGTAACCTTGTTTTGGAATATATAAATCATTCTACCAACATTGTAAACACTTTTGATAAAATAGATAACATAATTCGAGTATATGGATGCACATAAAATAAATTATACAAAAAGTTTAAAATAACATTTTTAATTATACAGATGTGTCCCTCAAAACCGAGGTTACCTTTAGGCCTTCTTGACCGTGGCCACTTTAAGGAGAGGGACAGATAGAGCGGGTTAAAGGAGAAAGGGTTATCAGGAGAATATATGACGCAAAAGTGATTGGCAGACGAAGACGGGAACGCCCCGTGGATGACGTGGAACGATCAAGTTAATCAAATACTTTATTCCGGTCATATGGAGAATCAAAGTCACAAAAAAGAGGATGAGCGATTTTATAATTTTCAACAACGGCACGGCGACACCGTAGCTTGCCATGACGGCATAATAGAGAAGTATAATGTATGGGTTTATATGAAGACGCTTTTAATTTCCCTTCCGCGGCAACGGCATGCCGTGGACGTCAACAGCTCCGTAAAGTGTACATTTTTAGAGTGTAGTGATTAGTTACAAGGATTGTTAGATGTGTGGGTAATTCCCGCGCTACAAGAGAATCAAACATTGCATAAATGCCATTGACGACCACGGCGTAAATTATGAAAACGATCGATTGCTCGACTTGCAGTGGACGTCCATGGCAAATCGTGCCGTTACCGTTACTCACCGTGCCGGCAAAATTATAAAAGCGCCCATTGTATGAAATTGAATGAAGCAAGGATCGTGTACCAAGACGGAATTGTGTGTTAGTTGGTTAGTTCAAGCTTCGGAAACGATACATTTTATTCGGGAGATTTGCGTGGGTAAGTTAGGAAATATTCGTAAAAAATATTATGCCACTTTAAAAATATGATAAAGCCAAAATGATTCCGACAACTTTACCCTGATCATATTATTGACAGAGAGGAAAAAAAACTTTTGAAGTGGAACGTTGTGTAAACGACGCATTATCCCATTGGGAACCCATCCACTTAGTTGTCGCTAAAATAATATTGCTGTGTATTTACACTTTTGGCAATTCAAATCGGAAACACTTACCGATATGAGTTTCTCATTCTGTCGAAGTCGAACGAACTGATAAAAGGAATTTACTTGTATAAATACATTTCTTAAAGTGACAGACAGCCGACTCCGCGCAAAGACTTTATTACATAATAAGAAATAACAGTTTTAAAATAATGATTCAGTTAAGTACAATAAATATTTTATTACAGTTTATATAAATGCATTCTAGTAAAAAGCCGGAAGTTTAAATGGATGTCCCGAAAAATGATTCAATTTTAAAGAACGTCTTTTTAACTTGACTTCATGCAATTACCTTTATACTACTTTGTTTGGTGCAAACTACATAGGACTATTTGAAAATATTGTCGCCAAGTGAGCGCTCAATAATGAAACGGTTTCTTGGCCGCAGTTAAGTCTTTTATTTTTTTACAGTTTAGTTCTGGACTACAATTCTAAAGTACCTGTCCTCCATCTATTACCTAGACTCTATACAATACATACACCCTCTATATCAGGGGTGTCCACAATTTTTCTTCTAAGGCGCCTTCAGGCATCCCTGTCCTACGTCAACGACATCCCTTCATAGTAGGTCCTGCTTCTCCTCGCCCAGCATCTGGAGTTGCTTCTCCCACGTGTATCTGAGGCGGCTCACTAGACGTCTTCTCTCTGGAATAGCACTCAGAATTTTCCGGGGATTTCGACCTTCTAGCATTCTTAATACGTGCCCAAACCCCCTTAGTTGCGACTTTTCTATGAAGATTAACAGTGGTTCTCCTACCGGATACTTATTCGATCCCATTTTGCGACTCCTGCAACTCCTCTCAAAAATCTCATTTATACTGCTTGGACCCTGGAACGTGTTCGCTCGTTCAACATCCAGATCTAGTGATTATAAATAAGCTTGAGACGACTTTGTATACTGTCAATTTTGCCTCGATACTTAGCTCAGCTTTCCTTATCACTGAGCTGTAAAGAAGACGCAGCACACCGCTTACCGCACCTGCCCTACTGTCAATTTCTTGACCATCCGGCCATCGCTTGAGAATTCAACCCCAAGGTATTGAAATTGGTCAACCTGTTTCAACTGTGCAACATTAGCGAAGATGTTACAGTGAGTTTGGTCTCTTCCTACAATCAATTAAGTATTTCACTACCAAAAATATTAAAGATTAATAACGTAATGTCTTACGAACCAGACGTAAGATAATTACCTTTTTGTATTCGAAAAGAAGCAAATTTCTTCTTCTATACGTGTGATTCAGCATTCGATAACGTCGTTCAATTTAGGTAAATATCGTATTTGAATCTAAAGTGTGTGTTGACCACTGACTACAGACGTGCGGGTGTTGGCAGGGTTTTATAAGAAGGATGGACTTACGAGTGGAAACGGTTAAACATCTGTTACTACGGAAGAAGTCACGGTAGTAACTTAAATTTTTCATTAAACTTGGCGAGAAAAGACTGTTGACCAGACAATTGTGATTTCAATTGTCTCACTTTATTTCTACCCGACTCAGTACCGGGCGGATAATTTTCATAGTAGTTTTCATTGACAATGTCTTTCAATGTTTTCTCTTTTCGGAATTGATACATTCGAAGTAAAAATAATTCTAATATATCCTTTATTCGCCATAGCGGAAAAAAATCTTCTTCTCATTTATTGTGATAGTGGTATATTTTTGGTTTGTTGGCAAACTTTCTGGGAATTACTTACTAAAAAAAAAATATTTACAATTTTATGAATATAACTACATCTTTAAATGAATTTATCGACAGGATCCACTTAAAAAAACATCAGTAGCAGGTTGCAAGGAGAGGTGAACGAGTGAGATAGGGGAAGTGAGAGAAGAGCTAAAAACTGACGGACTTTAAGATTTACTTCGATTACTGTTGACTCATTTGAACAAGTAATTGTACAATATAGATTATCGCTATCGACGCACTGGCCATCCCTGCTCTATATGTACGAGTACTTTTTCTTTTTCTGGTACCCTCTCGTCGGAGGTTGGTTATTTCCAGAGCAATCTTCTCTGTGCAGCCTGAAATAACTCATGTTTTCACAAGATAATAAACCTAATTAAGTTCCCAGGTAATTAAATCTCTAAATGGCACTATATAAACATGACCAAATATATATTTTAACCCTAGAAGACTTATCATATATTTTATGCGTGAAGAGTAATCATCTGAGAATTTAATTAACACTATCATCAACCCTCACAAAATGCATCTTATGCTTACGTAGGTTTCAAACGTGCATGTTATATTATGAAATAACTTTATTTGCTTAAACTCGTTGATAAAAATGGATGAAAAATTAAAACATTATTCACCTTTGATACAATTGACACATTCATGTACCTTGTGGACTGGACTAGTAGAGGTGTCATATATTTACAAAAAAAATGGCGGCACTTACCCCCGTAACGTGGTCACTCCCTGCAAAGCCTCGTCGGCGACTGAGTTGGCACGGAGAACTAGCGCGATCTGCGCATTCGTTAAAGAGATACACTAATGCGTCAGTTGAAATGACCGAGTTAAGATACGGGATTTGTTCACAGTTGGGCAATCAAAGCTTTCTTACATTTTATTGTACAATAATGTGTGTTTCAAATAAATAAATATAGAAAGTTTAATTGAATACTTGCGATTGACAGATTCAAATTAAAACAAAATAGCATTTATTTATTTTTTAAATAATTAAATACTTTGTCTTTTTAACTCAGTTTTGGTAGAAATGGTATCATTTTGAGTAACGCACAGACCCAGCTTAAAATTAATGGTATATATAAAACCGTTGCATAAAATCGAGCTTTAATAAAAGATTAAACGTTTTCCAGTACAAAAGCTGGCAAACTATCACCAGTTTTCTCGGCAAAAAACTATTGAAATCGCTTGTTGGAAAACGGCCAATGTTTTACTACTCTTTGTTTCGCATTACCGAAAAACGACGTTTCTTAAAACCAGCCCGGAAATGAATGTAATTAAATCGATATATCATAGCAGCGTTATGTGATTCCACTGAATTAATTGAACATCGAGTGAACAAAAGATCGATTCTCGAAACAGTAAAGTTGATTAATCAATTCAATTTGTGTTCAACTTGGTGGACTGATTAAACAAATCGTTCAATCGTAGCTTCCCTAATATGCATGTGTCTGTGAGCCAAAATAAAATGTTATTTAATTAAATAAAAAAATATTTAAAAAAGTTAACAAAATAAATTAAAAGGTCAGAAAATTAACCTCTACATGTACACCATGTTCGAGATGAAATGTTATCGAAAAAAAGTTTAAATTAGATCTAAAATCTCCAGACATACAGCATGTGATAATTGTCTTGTTAACAAAAAAATTGTATAAAAAAGTGTTTCGTCTTTAATGTAATAAATTACGATTTTAAATGATAAACTAATGTTTTTATAAGACAAGATTTTTTATGCATAGAACAAATATGGTAACAAATTACGTTTTTTTACTGGTCTAGTATATTTAATTTTCACGACAAATTGTTGTATAATGGTATTTACTTGTCCTTTACTTCAAATAAACATCAAAGGTACAAAACAAATATCAAATTAAATATTTCCCTTAGAATCTATTTATGCTTTGTTCTCTTTGGTGCGGGTTTTAAAATAAAACTTGAGGTCTTTAAGAGAATTCAAATGGATTCAGTGAGAAATAATAAAAAAGATCACCTTAACCAAATGATACGACATCCGACGAAGATAGGAATCTCAGGCGTTCTGATACCCATCTCTTTAAAGCCAGACAAGAGGTGTCTAGACTACTTGCACTTTCATACAAATATGTTCACACTTGAACGAGCTAATATTCTGCAATCTTCAATTTTCTTTGGAAAATTTCTAAAGCTTTTGACCCTTGTCCAAGTATGAAGTTGGGTCGAACGCCAACTGTATTATTTGTACTCTAATTATTATAAATTCACTCTTATTTTCTGTAGATATTCAGGTTTTCGTAATAGTTATGAATTAAATAAATCAATTACGAAGACAAAATTCAGATGTTAAAGTAATCTACCCATTGAGTTCAAAAATAACTCTTCAACAAACTGAGTGAAACTCCTATAATTATTTATCAATTCTAAGGTAGATTGGATTACTTAAAAAATCATAAAATAAAAACTAATATTAGAAATACATGATGCATTACAAACAATTTATTTGAACCATAAATGTAATTTATTAAATTAACTCATTGAAGAAGATAATATTAACACATCCCAAATGAACCACGAAATCGAAAAAACAACAGAAATTAAAAAGATTTCACTCGCATCTGGGACTCGAACCCAGGACCTCTACCTATCCGGGGTAACCGCTTAACCAACGTAGCTAATGAGACCAGTTCAATTTACGCCATTTACACCGATATCATACCTCCTGTTCAAGATTTGTTAATATTGTCCTCCATTTTTATAAATCCCATATTATTGGCTGCTATCCTTATGATGATTGCAAAGTTTCATCCCGAACTGAATTGCAATCGGAATAGAGTCTCGGATATACCTACCCGATTAAAATATTACAATGAGGTTTACAAACTTCAATAAGTTATAAAAAAAAAATAATAAAATTGAATATTAAATTAACTTCCATTCCAATTATCAATATTACTATAAGTTGAATGGGCAGGTACAATTAGTAGTAGATTGATTTTTGCGTCCATATTTTCTCTTTTTTTGTAGCCAATCTTATATATTTGACTCCGTTTTCACAGTCCATGCTATTTCCCTACCTGATACCTGAGAGATAAGCCTTCACCCATTGCTGTTTAGGGTTTTGCTCCTCCATAGTCATGCTTCTTTCTATTCGTCCTTAGTATAATATCTATTTTGGGGTAATTTTGGACCGAAGGTGACGGAATAATAATAACAACAAAAAAACACGGAAAATCATACATTTTTCAACAGTTTCAACTTGAAATGAAGTTTTACAAAATAATCTTAAAAGGAATAATTAAAAATTAGTACAAATTCACTTATTTAGAAAAAAACCATCAAAGTTAATAACATCTCACGTCCTTTTCCCTTCAGGTCTGTTAATAAAAATGCAGTAATAATTTTTTTAGATAGAAAAAACCAACTGAAATCTGACGCTGAGAAAGCATTCCCTAAGTGATGGATAGACGATCGCCCTGGGAGAGTTTTGTTTGCGTGAAAAGGTCTCAGATTTCGTTTGTTCCAAAACTGGGCGATATTTGCACAGAAACGGTAATAAAAATAATGAAATTACCCGCATTACGAGAAGCACAAAGTCGGTTCTTATTTTTTATATCCTTATAGGCCCCAAATAAAGCTTTTACAGGGCCGTTATGTCCGTTTTGATCATAATACTGGATAGGTGGGTACCTCAACATGGATGTTTTGACTATAGCCTTAGAGCGATATAAGTTTAACCATCTCAGGACATATAACATAATGGCTGAATAAAGATAATGGGATAAAAGCTCTGACCAAAGTAAGGATAGACCAAAACAAATCCCTCGCGCCATTACGCACGGCTGTTCGCAAATAAGATGGTGTCAAATAGGTTCCCATTAGAAGAATAAAAATTCATATCATTGTTACCGTGGAAACACCACAGGACAGGAATATTTTTAGCCTGGCCTACGAAAATTAAACACCAATCTGAATACCTATTTAATATTTAAAAAAAAAACAGTGAGAGGAACGGCGCGCAGGAAATTTACAGAATGAAAACATTTATTTTACTCCCCGTTAAATAATTCCTTTTAACAAGGAACATCATTAATATGTAATTTAAATACTTAAGTGAAACAATTATTATTTTTATAAACAATAATTATTACCTGTAACACTCTTCAGTTCGAAATTTTCCTGAGCAGCAAGCCGGTAGACAACCCGCACCCTTCGTCCGCCAGATGCTCTATCTAAAATACATAATAATAATAATAATACACTACCGGACATTAGAAGGGTGCGGGGTTCGAGTCCTGCCGGCGACATTTATCTTTGCTCGGAAGGTTTTTTTCAATTTGGATGAGTGTTTTAGATTAATAATTATTGTTTATAAAAATAATAATTGTTACCCTTTGCGCTATGCACAAAAATCTTGTCTTAAGTTTTTAAGAACTTTAGTTTATCAATTAATACTTAAGTGAAAACTTATTATTGGTTCACTTTTTAAATATATTTGCCATATGTAATTATTGTTGTAAACTGTTGGTTTTCCAAATAAAATAAAATAAATACCATTCAAGAGATTCTGATATATATATTATTTTTTTTTAAATTTCAACGGATCTAATAAATTTCAGCATTGCAATACAAAGTTGTTAATTCTGATTCAGCGTTTAGCAAAACAAAATAAATGAATAATTTTCTTCCCTCAAAATGAAAACTCGAAAGCGCGGGAAAAGCAAAACATCAGATTTCTCAAAAAGTATCCAATGTTCCGTGTAACAAATTGTTTTAACTTGAGTGTAATTTACGCGAAGACGTCCGATATTGCCATTCCCGCCTTCCAGCGCCCTCGCCCGGGGCAACCTAACATCCCGGTAAGGATTCCAACTCTCGGGATTTGTAGTGAAGGGTGTAAACACGTCGGACCTCTGAACCACGGGTCATGTGGCCTTATTAACCGACTTTATTTCTAGCGTTTTCGCAGTCCAGCCAACAAATCACCGCAGACTTCTTCCGGCCATTCTCTGAAGGTTCCGATCCTAATAGGTACCCCAGAAAGCATTTATCCTTTAAGACATCGCATAAATTTCCTCGGAGGCATGAAATTCTTCATCCCGTGAAAGATAAGCTCGTTATAAACGATGAGTGGATGTGAAGTGAAGCGGCGGAACATTCATTCGCCTGCGTTAAGATCTCTGAAAGAATATATATTTGTTAACGGGGGAAATAGGCGTCAAAGGGTAGATATTCTACACACATCTAATACTTCTCAAGTTTGAGGGCAGCTTTTGAAAAAAAGACGTAGAAAGGAACAAATTCCATATAATTTACCAAAATACAAAAAAAGTTGAACGACAAGTTTTTCAACTTCACCGAACAGCGAACTGCCGGAACTCGGTTTAGTTTCAGACAATTTAACTTTTCGGAAAATTTATTTTACAAACGTATCGCAAATTACAGCATGCCTTTTTTAAGTTTCAGGGGTTTTCCATTTTAAAATGTTAATGACTTAATAACGAATGGTTATTACTTGAAAGTCTCAGTGGTATTGTTAACTTACAAGTACTGAAATTTACACGTTCACCGACTGGTTAAGCAATACTTTTAAAACTGGGGTTCACAACTAACTGTGAGTGGTCCACGGGGTTGGATTCAAGCCTGTACAATGAAGTCATTCATCATTGCACTAGCAATATTTTTCGCATAGTAGAAAGGAATTGAATATTGTGACGTTGTTCTTAACCCGGGTATGTTTGTTCGTAATAAAAATTACTTCATTTATAATTTCTTCAAACTATAACTTTGTGGCGTCATTATTAATTATATAAAAACTATTATTATCACGTGTGTCACTTCAAACCATAGGTCTGCCACATACGGACCGAAGTTTCCTGAGTGATAGTTTTATTGGAAATGCTGGTTTTATTATCTTTTTTCAACAATGCTAAATATATTTCATAGGTGCATAAATATTATTATGTAGTATGAATGGATATTTATAAACCGAAAAATATAAAATATCGATTTTGAGTAGAAAATAATACCCATCAACATTTGCAAATATCTTTTGACTGCTTTGGTTTATTCTTTATTGCTTAATAATCATAGCAAATATAATAATCTTTCTTATCCAAATATCATTAAAAAACATGTTTTGTACCCCAAAAGGAAAATGAAGGAGTTACTATGGAATACACTATTTCCAAATACATTTACGGTGGCAATCTATGAGCATTATCGAATTATCGGTATCCGAATCACTAAAATAATCGATGGGTGTTTCGAATTAATCGCTTGAATGGGCGGATACCGTCGAGATTCGACATCGACGCCGTCCTTTCTTGACGTCTCGGTAAATTATCGTTAGGCTTGGAATTTTTTATCGATTATTAGAACTTGGAACCATCTTAGAATTTAAAAAAAAATTGATCGATTTCCTTAGAATCGAACACACTCGTACATAGAAGAGTTCAAAAAGTTCGTAGAATTGAAAATAAAATATTAAAAAAAAACAGTGGTTACCCTAACACCAATGCATTTATTCCAATAGTATTCGAGTATTATATCGGTTTTTGAAGTGTGATTTCCCAAATGCCAAAAAACGACATCTTTTTGACTTACAAATTTATCAAACGTCTTAAATCTCTTCCAAGCATCAACATTTTCAATTTTGGATACGAATAAAAATTAGAATGGTTCTGGTCTTCTTATTTTGGGACGTGAGAAACCAACTGTAAGTCAATTTAATTGATTTTGGTGACTGTTAACATCGACGAATGAGGAGGAATATTATCGTGATGGAACAAAATTTTGAGTTGTTATTTTCTTTATACCAGAAAATTTTGAGTTGTTATTTTCTTTATACCAGAAAATTTTCAGTAACTTAACCATAATGATTACCTAGTATATTTTTCAATTTTATACATTCTAATAATTTTGTTAATTTATTTTCAGATGCAAAAATTGATTTTTAAACATACCTATCCATTTTCCTTTTTAAATTTCACCTGGAAGGCAATTTATTATTTATGTTGTATTTTTATTATTTATTTTGTATGAAAATAGCAGCTCGTTACTTGCCCGTAAGGTCACATACAAAATCTTTTTTGATTCTTCCGTTTTTTCGAATTAAAAAAATCCTTGAAGCCAAACTAAAGCCTAATCTTGAACTGCCCGTGTATTAGGATTCAACTTCTTGGGTGGCTTATCTCCTCTCTTTGTTTGTGATTCAGATTGTTTGTTGAACTTTAGGAACATTTTTTGCAGTAGCTGACGTCGAATGCCTGTTCCCGCGGGGGTCTTCTTAGTTAGAGGATATTCTGCCTCTTGGAAATTCAGCGGTCCATTTTGTCAATATAATAACATCGTAAAAACTAAGCATATTTTCAAAAAAATTGTAGCTTTCAATATACATAAAAAATAAAAATAAAAAAAACGGCAAAATTATCGAAATTGTACGTTTAATAAAAATAGCCAAACACATCCAATTCAAACGTCAATACAAAACTTAATTTTGAATTTGAGACCAAAATACTCTAATACTAATACAAAATCGACCCGAAAAAACGTTTTTTTTAAACATATTTTTTTAAATATTTTTATTTACATAACCATAATTCACATTCCAAACATGAGAATTTAAAAAAAAAATTCAATAAACCCGCAAATAATTTTCTAAATTGCCTCTAAAATTATGAAAAGTGTTTTTTTTTATGGCATATACTTCATAATTTAAAACGAAAATAAATAAAATACTTCTCATCTGTACTAGATATTTACTCAACTTTCATTAAAAAAATATATCATTCAGTTTGGATGGTAATTGATAAAAATTCAAAATAAAGTTATGTATGAATCAGGCAGCGCAATCGTTCCTCTTAACTCTATAAAACATATGTCAGTTCTACAATCTTTTTGAACTCCTTACGTACATGAAGCTCCATAAATTATGCAAGCTGGTACAATAATTCTTGTTTGGGCATTATTGCTATTCTGACAAACGAGATGTATGCATTATTTTCATCTCCCATATTCTCATATTATTCTAACAATGCTCTTATACATAACAAATATCTTAAATCCCTTTCTTCACATTTCTAACAATGAATGAAGTGAAGGTGAGGACGTGCGTAAGCACACATGACAGGTGAAACATCCATCTTCCTCCAGCTCTCTCCATCCGTCATTTCATGTTGAACCACCGGATAATATTAGCACAGTGATGGGTATCAACGCTATGGTCGTCAGTAGTCAAGTAAGTCCATACCTTCAAACTGTACACGAATATATACAGATAGACACAAATAATAATTCACGCTCTCCCTTCCTGTTTATTTCCTCAAATACGGCATTTCCATAACACATTACTCAGAATCCAACTAATCTCAAACCCCCTTTATCCCAAATGTTTTCCTTTCAATATTCCTTCTGTCAAAGCCAGCTCCATTGCTTTCTATTATTTTAAATATGTATGATGAGATGGAAATGAAGGGAAGATTATTGAATACTCGGTATTCTAAGTTTTAAACATTTTATTATATGCTAATTATAAGATAACTTAAAGGCCACCCGCTGGCCCTGAAGCTCTTCAGGAAAAGGGCAGACTGAGTGAAACAACTAAATGATTATCTATCGTTGTTTCACTCTGCAACTAAAGAACTCCCACTTTAACATTATTACACTTCGATTGACATACTTTAAATAATAAATGCGTTGAGGAAAATTCGATAAAAAACATTCCTACCCCATTTTTGTTACAATATAAAGTTTAAGAATAGAAGAGTTCATATCCATATGGATAGAAGCCCACATGCAACTTTGAGGTAAAAATTATAAAACAATTTGAAAAGAAGATCTAACAACCTTGTCAGGCTTAGCTTTTATGAACTCTTTGCACAATAAATTCCAAGAACTTGTAAGTCTGTAATCCAAAAAGCGCTTTGTATATTCAAATAGCTTATACAAGAGAGTGTTGAATTTAAAAAAGGTCTTTAAGTATTCTTAACCCGGAAGAGTAGGTGAATTTACGAATAAAAGATTATATAGATAATATGAAAACACTTTCTTTTAATCACTGTTTATCTCAACAGGTTTGGAGACCGATGGTTGAAGGGATCATGTTATATTTAAAACTCCGGTTAATACAAAGTGTTTTATTATTATTTATGTAAAAATTGTGACACGAAGTAATTTTGAAATTATTGAAGAAATAAAAGATTAATCAAATTAATAAAACGTTAGTTTTTACAAGTGTTTCTATTAAAAAAAAATTATCTCCATGTTTTAGAACCGGTAGTGGCTTCAATAGATACCCCCTCACTCTAATCCTCTCCTATAACTTATTTTACAGTTTTATTTATGTCTATACTTGTACCTACGGCGTTTTATTTTTGTATTCTTTCTATCTTGAAGAAGAAATCATTGGTTCTGAAGCATGTAGATAATATATCATTAATAACAGTAGCATAGCTGTTTATTTTTATTATGAAACATCTCGATTTATATGGGGGTTGCGTTTATATCCTTTTTACGGAAATTACAAAAAAAAATTACTGCATTCACAAGGTAAAAAGCTGTCTCCTTCGTTGTTATTGAACTTTGTTCAACTAATTGTTGAGTAAATATCTCTTTCCTGTCATACCAGTATTTGCTACTTAATCGGTTAGTCTTTTTTTGTTTTCCCTTCTTTACAATTTGTTACCCCTCCTACCTAAAGTATTCTTCTTCGTGGCTCTTTTCTTCTGATCTCCAGTTAAGTATTGCGATGTATTATGTTTTGTGTCCTATTCAAAAGATGTAAAAGGCAGATGACTTTCGCTCTTTATGTAAGTGTTTAGGGTTTAACAGGACTTACCCAAAAGACTTTAACCAGCGATTCCTGAGCTAATTTTCGAGCGATAAATATTTAAATGTCACTTCGCTCTCAATTTATTGGGTGAAAAAAATCGTTTTATTGAATTTTTTATACGTAGATAATTAATTGCAGGATATGGAGTTCTTAAAATTTTCAAGATAATACAGAGGCTTTCTAGTTTTTTAAGTAATACTTCAACTATATATGGCATATTTAAAGATAGCGCGTAATTAATTAGGTAATTAAATTAATTAATTAACCTATGACACAATAAAATTTCAAAAAAGCAAATGATACTACTACCAACTTCTAGAATATGTTTTATAGTCCACAGAAGCGATTTTGATCCAAATTCAGACAAATTCTCAATTCCAAATTCCCGTGTGGTCATCGGCGAGTTAGAAGAATGTGGGACCATTTTGTTAATCTCAAACAATTCTTGAAAAATAAATGGAATATTATAAAGATATTTTCAATATATTCTTGGAATTCAAACAAAAAGAATTTAAAAAAGAGTATCCCGAACAAGTTCATCCGAGTCAAGTGCTTATTTCGCCAAAAGCGTTGTTAAGAAAAGTGGTGAGGTAAGACAACGATTTGTAGAGAAGGCTGCCTTCCACCCATGATGTTTTATATCGTTTTTTTCAATATTGTGAGCACGGTGTAACAACTATCGTATGTTGCAATAAATACATTTTGGAAGAAACATTTTTGTATATACGAAGAATTTGGCGCTTACCAGTTACGTTGTACTCAAAACTAAGACATGTTTAACAAAAATCTATGCTACTTAAGATTTATCATGCATTAGCACAATCAATAAGGAACTCCAGTCCATTTAAAAAAAATATATTATTAATGTTGACGTTCTAACTTAATTTACAACTATTTTATTTCGTTTTCGGAGTTAAAATAATTGGTAAAGTTACAATTTTTTAAAGCCCATCAAATCGCACGAAATCTATGGCTTGTCAGGTGTGACGTCACACGAGCAGTCAGATTGGCGGTTCAGTAGGCGGTAATCGATATTGTATGGATTCCATACAAAACTTCGAGACCTTTTATGCTGAAATTTAACTGCTTTTAATTGAAGGAAACATTGCAGGATATCGGCGTCCGTCACTATTATGGGTGCATTCTATCAAAGTGCAAAAATACATAATCTAATATGTTGGTAAAATATATACGTATCATGTTACCGAGGCAAATCGGATATATCGATACCGGGTCCAGAGGTATTAACGTTCTAACCATTCCGAGATATTAAACGACATTTTTGTATTCGTATCTATTGAATACTGATTTCGTACGTGATAATAATAATATTTTGATGATTTGTATAGCGCCATTTTGGCGAAAATCACCTAAAGGACGCTGTTCTGATTTCAACATCAACAATATTCATAATTGGCGTTTGCTGATATATGTATTTTTAAAATCATAATATTTATCACTGGAGTTCCTTATTCTACCATATGGAATAATAGACTCGGGAGGAGCGTATAAAACAAACGTAGCCACACTGAATATAGTCCAAAGAAGACTCTTATTTTTTTTAAAACCATTTATTTATTCAACCTGTCAACTATTCAATGAAGTTTTAGATATAATAAAAGATATTATAGTCTGGAGATGACCGTACTATAATAAATAAACAAACTGGAAAACTTTTCGAGTACATGTTAAAACTTTTCAATTATTATAATAATTTAATTCATGTATGCAATTTTCGTTCCTTTCTCGTTAAAAACAACAAGCTGACGTGGACAAGACGAAATGATGTTTCTCAGTGACGTTACTCAAGCACACCATCATCGGAAGCGTATATACATTGATATTAATAATATATACATAATCCTGAGTGTGTTGTTTGGTCAACTATAATTGCGTACTTACCTACACCAGATAGACCGAATTACGTGGGGATGCAACCGGGAAAGCTTTGCACTATAAAGTTTACAGAGACAACGGGTGATCAATCTATGTAACTTCGGCTTTTGCGAATGGACACGAATCAACAATAGCTCACTAGAGATTGATTACCCAAACGACATTGGGGTAAATGGTAGCATCCAATAAACGTGACCAGTGGAAACTGGCATCAGTAATGAATATTCCACAATAATTAAGAAGCGTTTTCAGGAAGAAAAATTTATATGGTACAAAAATGTGTTTATTTCTTTTTTTAATTCTATATATAGCTGTCTTTGAAACGGCAGATTCAGATTATCACACAACAAAATACTTTCCTGCAATATGTGTACTTGAAAATTTAAAAAAGTGAAACATCTACCTGGTAAAAAATTATCTAGCTACACAATCACTTATTATTGTATCTTTATTGGTTGTGTCATTATTTTTGTTCCATAATAGCAACACTTTTGAATTGACAATCATGTCCAATAGTTAATTGGATATGCATTTGAAAATTATAATACAATATGTCCTCGATACAAAAGATTTTATTAAGATCTACATAGCTCTCTGCCAATCACTATTAGAATATGGTTTTATCGGATGGGGGAGTTCAATGATAATATTCTTTATTCACCCATTAGAAAACAAAAAGCAATCACGAAAATTATTCTTAAGGTCCCCGTAAAAACTAGCATTGGTGAAAGCTTTAAAAATCTTAACAGCATGTCAGTAAAATAATTATACTCAATAATGCTACATTACATTTATTTATGTTCATTTGTTATCATTCATGATTCATAAATACAAACTACAAAAAATAACAACAAACAGACACATTAGAAACCCTAGATCTCAGAGTAAAAAACACACCCAACAAGCAATCACGAACACAACATTCGAAAAAAAAAAGCATATTGTACTATGGTACTAAACTCTACAGCAAAATCCCACTCGCCTTCAAAAATTACAAAAACATTAATACATTTAAAACTCAAATACAAAGGTGGATACATTAAATAGGAAGATCTGAAATAAAAAAAAACGTATTAAACAAATACAGACTGACACAGACACCACTCAACTGCACTTAAAACAATTCTTACCGGAATTTTATCAAATTCAAATATTCTTTTTTTAATAATTTCTTCAATCGATTGGTATTCACTTTGTGGCGTCATCTACTCGTATATATTTAAAAATCAATGTAAGTTTGTTTGTTTGATTGTTTTCGATTTTCTCGAAAATTACTGGACCGGTTTCGCTGATAATTCGCACAGTTTGTTTTTATTAGTGCCGGCAAGGTTTATAGAGTTTGAATGAAATCCAATATGTAAAACTGTTGCTATAACGTTTTAAAATTAATGTGAAAAACATTGAACCCGCCATGTTTTATTTGGGTTAGCCAATATATATAACACTCTGGTTAGCCACAGATTGCACATTCAAAAGAAGAAGGTTTTTTTGGGTAGAATATTTTTTATATGAAAACACGAGTATGTACCTACTTAAGAACTTTATGATTTAGATATATTTTGATTAAATAAACGTTTGGAATGAAATAAAATATTCAAATTAATGTTTCTTTATTTGGAGATAATTACGTTCGCTGTCAAATCAATTATTGCACCCTAATGACAAGTGAAAAATCCCGAGCAAGCCCGGGTACACATCAGATAGTTATTATTAAATGAATTAAAAAATATACTGTATAATATTTTTTTAAATAATTTATTAATGTTATTTAATATTGTGTAAAATAAATCCTTAGCACGGGAAATCTGAGTGAATGCATCATTATTTTTTTTTAATCTTTTTTGTAAAAAAAAGAACGGTAGTAAAACATTATTGTATTGTGATCGTCCCACGAAAGGAGGTTTTAGTAGATATTACTCTTTGTGAAAACGCTCCTCAACTGTGGAACATAATTATATTTCATTAAAAATCGATGACAATTGTGATCCTCTGATACATTTCCCACACCTCCCCTTTGTGATCCCCTTTTAAAATAGGTAACAATCATAGATAATAGAAACAAAGGGAGATATGGTAAGGAAACGTGTTGACCGGAGTCGAGCTACGGCCCAAGTGCACGGACTATCAAACTCGCGGAGCCAATAAAACTTATACGTTTGGTATATAGATGGAAACAAAGATGTGCGTAGATTCATGGCCCATCTCTCTCGTGTCTATTATCTAAGCATCTGTGATATAAATCTAAATAGAAAAACAATTATTCGTAGAAGTGGGATCAATAGAGATTTTGAAGAAAACGGATGTTGCCAATTGTTCGACTCCTAGGCCCCAGACAGGCCAATTAAATTGATTATTTATCTGTTCATGAAAGATTCTTTTTACAATGTGCACTTTGTATACTTTTAACAATGTTTGATTTATTTAAACCCAATTAAAAAAAAAAAGTTCCCACTTCTGGCACGCGGACACGCCTAACACTTCTTACGCTTTATTTCTTCAGTTCACGTTTTTATTCA
The DNA here is from genome assembly GCA_022606495.2 of Halesus radiatus. Taxonomy (NCBI): domain Eukaryota; kingdom Metazoa; phylum Arthropoda; class Insecta; order Trichoptera; family Limnephilidae; genus Halesus; species Halesus radiatus. The sequence goes on along the minus strand of JAHDVE020008472.1, from coordinate 55,325 downwards.
TTTCATAATCTGAGTTTATAAGCAAACATAAAACATCTGTGTGAAACAGTGTTTATTGCTAAAATGCTTTCTAAATTTTTGTTTGATGGTTTCTTTTTACAGCGCTTTTTATTCCCCATTATAGGTCATAAGCCAAAAATGGATAGTTTTGTGACCGGCGACATTAATGTTCATATTTCTCTACTTTTACAAGTTATAAACATCTTCAGTTGACACATGGATGTCTTGAATCTAACCAACCGCCCTGAAGTTCGCACATATTAAGTAGATTGCGAAAAATGCGTCCCGGTCCGTTATTTGATCTGCTTCCATTTAGCGACTCGATATCCGTCAGTTGTACAAGACCAGTTGTTACCAAGTTCTTTTTTTTCCAAAATTGTCAGTTGTTAATTGTTTTTGTGTTCAATTCGTAGAACTCCATTTAATTTTGCTTAAAATTTAATATAAATCAAATTTAATTGATGTATTAATGAAGGGCTTTCTCAACTAGATTCAAAGAACATATAAGATGTTATAAAAATAAAAGCACTTCTTTAAAATTCGCAGAACATCTTTTAGTAAATAATCACATCCCGCTTGACAACAAAAAAACTATACCCTTACATATAGAAAGAAAGAGCCTAAGATTAAATTTACTTGAACAATTAGAAATTAACAAACGAACGAATGCTCCCAATATAACATTAATTAATAAACTAAGGAAAATTATATATTCACCGCTTCTCAGTATATTCACATTATCAAAATAATACAACACATTTAAATAAATCAATTAAGAAAAGATTGTCAGTTAAATACGAGCAAACACATTATAAATGTGAAAACCTCACAGAATTCAGAATTTTAATTGATTTCTAAATAAATGAGTTTTACCGATAATAAATCATTACCCGTCCAAATTGAAAAAGAGTGGGAGTAAATAAAATCATATAAATAAGTCGTCACAATGTGGATTAACCACAGTTTTAAAAATGCCTTGAACGCCGAAACAGCTGTCACAATAATAAAAACTAAAAATACTTGCAGAACTTATGACATTATTAAATTTGATTTAAATATATATATTTTTTAAATTATCAGTTGTAGCTGAAAACAAAGAATGTAAATTTATACAGTATATAATTGTACATAGTTTTTTGTTGTTGTATTTTACCTATAAATTGTATGCGATATAATTTTAAAAAAAAATCAAATTATTTTGAGTCATGTCTACAATCTATGCTTAAATTCTATAATTTGGCGTCTTTTTGTTTATCATATTATAAAAACTAAAAATAATTTATTTATCCCAATACATCTAATTTCATACAATAATATATTGTATTTTCACAACTACTAGTTATTTTTTTATGGATGATAATAATGAATGGTCATCCGTTGATAAATTGATTTCTCTAAAAATTGCGGATGAAAATAATTGTTTTTTTTTTCATTTAAACTGTAATAAATTTTTGAAATACATATATACGTTATATAGTTACGTTTAAGTAATAGCCTATAAAATAAATCAACACAAAATTAAGTTTTTATTTTGTTTTAGGATGGAAAATGATAGAAGTAAAGGTTTTAGTCAAAAATACCTTGAATATATGAGTGAAGATGTGTTTTGACATTATTTGAGAGAATTAAAGAGGACCAGGCTGGTGATTCGAAGGTGGAAGGAGACTCCGAAGATGCGATTTGCCATTTTCTTAGAAGTCCTCGGGATTCAGTTCGTATGAGCGCTTCTGAGAATGACCTCGACTCTGAACATATCGATTCGGTAGCGGACCCTACTTATATTGGAAGGATTATAGAAGCTGATTGTAGGACCGATCAGTGGCTGAGTTGGCATCGCGTTTGGGACTCACCCATGTATAGTGAGTTCAATTCCTCGGCAAGCTAAGTCCTCCATTACGACACAAGCATCATCTTCCGCTTACTGTCATGGTAGTAGGAGATTTTCAAATATTGTCAGGTTATTCGTAACCAGGGAATATTTGTCTTTCTTAAAATAAAATTTAAAAAAAAATAATTTAAAAATGAATTCCTCAGGCGAAAACCTTGACATTCCTAATATACAATTATTACCAGAAGTAACTCCTGCTCCTACAGCGAATAACTATAAAATGTGGAAATAAAATCATCCTGCGCCTTCCGAGTATACTTCTCACAATATAATATAAAATAGAAATGAAGGCGATCATCGATTAAATTTTGGTATTTCCTTATTGAATCTGCTATCCTTAATTCCCATATTTTGTGCAGGGAAGCATTGAAGTAATTAGATAATGAAAAAAACTTATTACACATGTGCACATCCAAAAAAAGTTGGACCAGGTGATATTATACATCACAAAAAAGGGTCAGTCGATCTCCAACTACATTGCCTGGCGATATAAATTCATATAATATAAAATATACACTTTGTAAATGTGGTTATTGCACAAGTACGCTGAATGTGTTACGAGCTCAGTAGCATCCAACAATTGCAAAGTAGCTCTTTACATGCCGTACGATTTACCTGGTCAAATATGTGGACAGTAAACTTACATTTAAAATGCATATCGAATCAATCACTGATAGGTCATATATAATGCTTGGATTTGTACTACGATTTAGTAAATCATTTAAAAACCCGCTTACGCTAAAAATACATTATGTTTCACTAGTCGGAAGTACACTGGAATATGCATCGCCTGTCTGGAATCTCAAATACATGATATATGTCAATAGTATAGAACGAATACAGAATAAATTCACAAGTTTAAACGTTGCAAATACAACAATAATTATCACTGTGCGCTCACTCCAATCTTTGAAACTAGGACCAATGGTAGCCGACGATATATTCCTGCATAAAATCTCAAATAATTAAATAATGTCTCCTCTGAACTACTATATCTAATTAACCTTAACATACGATCGAAATGTACTCCTCACAACAAACTATTTCACATATTAAACAACAAAACAAACGCTGCAGCAAAATTCACCAATTTCCCGTGTCCTCCAAACAATTAATAATCTTTGTCCCAACCTAAATCACGAAATACTTTTTGACTCCCTACCGTCATTTAAGAAAAATATTACTCGTAACATCAATGTGTAATTACAACTCTCCAGTACATAGCACTACACATAGGTACACATACACGCTCACATACACACACACACAGACACACACACAGACACACACACACATATACACTGATACACTGTACACATTTTTTAAACTTTTTATCTTTACCATGTATCCTTCCCTAGCATTATGTTAACCCCGCCCGGTAAAATGTATATTCCAATTTACTAGATATTACATGGAGACATGTCACTGGTACAGATCCTTGTAATATTTTTCTAAAACCTTTTAATTTGTACATCTCTTATTTTACAGATGTACTGCATGTTTCTGAAATAAATAAAATTTTAATTTTTTTTTTAAATCGTGCGGGGCTTTAGAACTGTTTATTATTTTGATAAACTTTTATAAAATTGGATAAAACAACTCTTCTAATAACAGAAATAAATAAAAGTACTTTTTTCCCCTAAAAAACCGTCTTTTCGTAATTAAAACCATATTCCGTCATCATTATTTTGCCTAAATCGACACTGGTCGTACAACTGACCACTGTGTAATCTATAAATACAAAAAGACTATACGTTTTAGAATAAAAAAAAGTTTTTTCTGTCCATCAAAATGAATATAGAATACAACAAAAATATGTTTCTTTAAAAAAAGGATGTCCTACAAAGGGATAAGGCAATTATTTGATTATGGGAATTGCAGAATAATTCTATAAATATTGCAAGTAATAATTACGTCGCCCGAAACTCTTAAATCAAATATTCCCATTAAGTCCGTATTTAGCAAAAGGCTTTTCAATATAACTTGTGCAACATAATAAAATATGTATGTCCATGATAGAACGGGAACAAGTTCTAAGGGCGAATATGGAAAAGCAGGAAGCAGAATAAGCCCGCCCATTCTGGATTAGGAAATAACCCAACTGATTTCCAGGATTTACTTTTGCGACAAAAATAAAAATGTTTTCACATCCTATTTCTTAAGTCGATAGGCCATTTTTCCTTTTCAGGAAAAGGGATAACTTTTTAACTTTCGTTTCTATTTTTCTAAATATGAGTATTATGGTTTGTCTCCTAGAATTAAATAATTTTCTTTAAGTGAAAACAATCTTTCTTTTGGGCCACTTTATTATATTTATACATAGTCGACCGGTTTCGGATGAACTCAACCTTCTTACCGTAAACGTAAATACTAAATAAACATACTTTTCTTTCCCCCTACCCTTCTACCTACCCCTCTCTCCCCCCTCCATCACTTCCTTATATATCTATATATGTTTTGTTTGTATGTTTACGGTCCTGAAGAAGGTTGAGTTCAACCGAAACAGGTCGATGATGTATAAATATAATAAAGCAGATTAAAACAATGATTTTATCATTAAATTATAATGTCAAGACATAAAGTGGTTACTTTCTACGATAAAATAAATATTTTTTTCATTAGATTCTTCTGCTTCCAGGACCTTTTCCAAAATTCCACTCTTCTCCATGTGACCTCTTTTGCTTTTTAGTTATTTTCTTTTAAAGTGAGAAAACTACCCCCGACGTTGCATTTCCAGTTCCTGCGGTCAACAGCACAATGTAATACTTGAAATTTCTTGAAGGAAACGGAACTTCAAGTGGGACGTTTGCCCAGTTTAGAACTTTACTCGAGTGACTTCTTCTGGTGGGTGTTTATGTTACATGTTATTGCAAACATCCCACTTCCATGTATCAAACTTTACTGTCCTTTCAATGATTATAATAAGACTATTTTTTAAAGAATTGCGCTCAACCGAAAACAAAATGACAATAATTATAAAATTTTAACATTGAATTAAAATGAAAACACGCCGAAAAGAAAAAAAAACTTACGGCCATTCTTCCCAACTCTACTGAGCAACTGTTGAGCGGAAATTTTGCCTCAACACTGTACAAATGCACGAATATGCTCTTCCCCATGAAATTCTCGATAAAATTTACGATCAATTTAGGATATCGATTTTTGCAGATTAAGTTCCGCTCAACAGAGGAGTTATAAAAAGTGTCAATAGGGTAAAAAAAATTCACCGAAATGTCAAATATCATTATCGGTGAGCGATCGATTTAACGCGATTCAAATATTATTTTTTTTTTACCGTTTTCGAGTACCAAATACATGTTTTTTTCTATGTTTTAAGTAAAACTGGAGATAGTGGGAAAGGGAAGAAGACGGGGAAGAGGTAAGTGAAGAGGTTTCTGGCTCTACGAATCTGATCACCAAATACGGGTAAAGCCATTTCAAGCTTGGGTTCGTTTCTGAATGGTGGTTTTTCACCAGGACGATACTAAAAGTATCTACCACTCTATACGTACATATTTATTAAATGATTATTATTAGCCGCGCTTTATTTAAAACAATCTTTTTAAATAGGCTAATATATTACGTCATAATATGGTATCGTATAACCAAAGAAATTGAGTCAGTTACATCTCTCATTCCTCCGGGAACAAATGGACCTGACTCTGTGGTAGGTAGGTAGGTTAAAGAAAAATAATATTATGATTCAAACACGATTAAAAGTCTATTCACATATACCAGCACCGCGCAGAACAGAACAGTACAGCACAGGCACAGCACAGATGCCGGTATTCACATTACACCGTGCAGCACAGCACAGACACAGCATAGACGCAAGTACGACTGTCAACTGAGCGTTAGTGAAGGCCACAATGTTTGTGGTTTTTATATTCCCATTCCCTTATTTATTATTTTATTTTATAGCCTTAATCCCCTGACCAATTCAATAATTTTACCGTTATCCATCTTCTTGGTTTTAGCAATAGCTGCACCCAATGATGCCAACTGACGTGCTACCGGTATGTGTACATACTACCTGCGCAGGCGCAGACGTCACAAGCGGCCACCAGCACGTCAACATATTTTAGCCGATCATTGCATTTATGCATACATTACGCTTACGTACGCTGTAATATGAATGTGTTTATAGATAATGAAGGTAACTAATGTCGTCGTATCTGTACTGTACTGTTTTGCACTGTGCGGTGCTTGGTAGATGCGAATAGACCTTAAATTTACTTAGAAAGGGTAAAGCTCGTCTTAACCCGGGTGGCAGGTGGCAAGTACCAGAGGAGGCGTCAGTCAAGCACACCTGAAGGAGACTGATCGGTTTCTTGGATTGGGGGAGGAAGCTGAGATACCAGGACGTAAACAACACCACTGATTTATTTGATCTACTATTTATTTTACGTCAAGAGAATGATATTTTAGCAGTAACCAATTAATATAACAACGTCAGAATGATTAAAAAATAACACCACATTAATAAAATGTGAAGCATACTGTACGTACGTACCTAGGTTAGTTAGACTTAATTTGTCACTTTTTGAAAAGGGGAAAATACCTTCGTGAATTTGAATGACTATATTGCATTGTAATTAATTTTCTTTGGAATTGGATATTTACATAGTTTTTTTTTTATAAATCCAGCGAAAAGATTACAAAGAAAAAGTACTCATAAAAATAGCAAAACAAAACAAATTTCTGCTGGTTTAGATTTTTCCTTTGACTCTCCAAAACGTTTTTAAAATACTCGTACGTTGGATGTCAATATATATCATTAGTATTTATAGCTAAATATCAAAAGAAAAGTGTATTGTTAAAATGCTTTTTGGAAAATCGTTTATCATAGATACTAACTCTGTTCTGATAGCCGCCCTTAAGAGGAACGGCTGCGCGGCCTGTTTCATACAAAACTTAATTTTGGATTTGAGGCCAAAATATTCACCTAAACCTAATGATCTGTTTTTTCATCAAAAGAATAGTAAATATCTAGTACGGATTAAAAGCAATTTATTAATTTTTGTTTTACATTACGAAATATATCCAATTAAAGGAATTGATTTTTCGCGATTTTAGATGCACTTTAACAATTATTTGGGGGCTAACGGTGATTTAAAAAAGTTTTACCCCATCTACTTTGAAAATATAATGAAATATAAAATACGTATTTTTTTAATATTAAAATAAGCATTTCGGTGGACTTTAAAATAAATTAAAAACGACCAATTTACATTGGAACACTAATTTACCGTACATAATTAATTATGTCGATCCGAAAATACGTTTTTTTTTAATGGTTTGTCTTTATTTTTTTATTTGTCTAATCATATTTAAACAGCAAATATGATAATTAAAAAGAAAAAAAAAACGATAAACCCCCAAATAATTATCTAAGTTGCATCTAAAATTATTTTATTTTTTTCATAATTTAAAACAAAAATAAATAAAATGCTACTCATCCATACTAGATATTTACTAATCCTTTAATTAAAAAAAAATACATCATTCAGTTTGAATGGGTATTTTGGCCTCAAATCATAAACTAAGTTATGTATGAAACATTCAGCGTAGCCGTTCCTCTTAAGTTTGACAGATTCTGATATAGATATATTTCTCTCTTATAAAACATTGTTATGTATATCTATTGTATCTGTATGTTTCGAGCCTGTACAATTTTACGATTACGTATTTTATTTTATATATACGTATTTTATTTTATATATACGTATTTTATTTTATATATACGTATTTTATTTTATATATACGTATTTTATTTCATATATACGTATTTTATTTTATATATACGTATTTTATTTTATATTCAACGCCCGTCCTTTGGGTTATTATTCAAAGTGGGTAAAAAAAAATCGTTTTTTTTTCATTAGATTTCGCAATAACAATACGTATTTACAATATACCGACTTGTATGGGAGAGACGAAAATACCCGAACACGTCCGTTAGCTTCGGCTGACCTCGAAATACTAAACGGGATAACGCAGGAACAAACTTGACGTATACGAATGTTTTGTGGATTTCGAGTATAGTTTTTTGTACCCGAACGTACGGGATACGGCTTGTTGCGTTCGGGCGATAATATAGCGGCCGTATCACGTACGTTCGTATGGGTAGGGCGGTTAACATATTTGCCTTGAAAACTTTATAGAATTATTTAGGTTATTTTCCTATTGTTTTTTATAAATATATTTTGTATTTTTTTATATTTTTATTTTCATATTCACCTTAAAAACTTTGTTAAACTTAATATTATATAGCAAAAATTAACATTCCCAAAATCAGTTGAATTGATAACTCGTGAGAATGCAACATCGTTGTATGTCATTAAAAAAAAATTATAAAATATTTTCGCATAAAACGTAAATTATTTTTATATTCACGGTGTTATAAACAGTTTTTTGCAACTCCTCTACTCAAATATACTTAAATAATATTTTTATTGTCCCAAATCAATTTAGACAGATATTGAAAATACCTAACCCTCTTCATATTATTTCTATATCATTGTAGCCGTAATATTCTTATCGTAAAGTGAAAGAGTTTCAGATATTTTTCTAGTTATGTAAGCAAGTCAATTCGCAATCATACTACAAATGCCGATATTATCTGTTACGTGAATCAATATCTCATAGTTTCATCATTATGTACGTGATTCGATGTACGTATAAAATATCGATGACAAATACCGTCGTCTCGCTACGGCTTATTCGGTCTATGAATCTAATGAATCGTAGATAGTATTTTTGCCATGAAAGTGCTTATTATTCAAAGGGTTTAAGATCTACTGATATTCGATTCGTGCAATCTGCCGCAGCTATAAATTAAGTCCTTGACCACGATAAGTTTTCCAGAGTTTCAAACACAGTTTTCTCTTTCCGCAAAGGGAGTTTAGGGCCATTAGTTAACCCATCCCATGGATTTTTAAAATAGTGGAAGAGGCAACAAAAAGCAATCTTATATAAAAACTGACCGGAGTTACAAATTAAAATTAATTAGGGTTTAGTAGGTACATGCTATCTGAATGTATAAAAATAAATTTAATACAAAAGCAAATTAGGGGAAAACCTCTATGATTTGTCACAGATTAAAAAAAAAGTTAAATTAGTCAGTTGAAATTAGTCAATGTATGTGACTAGAATATTTAGTTTTCAATTTGCAGGGTAAGGGTCACAAGGGAAAAATTATTATTTAATAATCTTTATTTTGTCATGCTTTTTTAATTTCAAGTGACGAAGCCTATTTTGGCTGTAAAAACCTGCTACATGATCACATTTTTACGAAAATAACATTATATACCTCTCATTAGCAGAATACTTTTATTTTTTGTTCTGAGAATTTTATGTACTATGTACATTTTTTACTTAATTCTATTACTTTACTACCGGTTTCGACACACTAGCGTTCTTAAACCTTTCTCACCCAGAGTAATTTTAAAAATACACGAACTTTGAGAATATTTTACAAAGTGAGTACTAACGCTATTCATTTGCGGCTTTTTTTAAATGATTTAGTGATCTTTCCTTGGTAACACTATTTTTCGTTGGGTTAGATGCGCTCCGTTCACAATTCATATCATAAACAAAAACCGATGTTCGCGCCTTTAGATTTCTGTGATTCGACTCCTCTACTACCGTAAAACACGCAAGGTATTTATTGTTATTTCATATGTTTTATGATTTGTATTTATAGAATAATGTACATTCTTACATATTACAAGCAAAGTGTAATAAAAATAATATATTATATATGTTTTTATCGTCCCAAAATTTCTCAATGAATATGTAAATAAAAAAGTTTATAAGATAACAAAAATTTTTCATTTGTCTAAATATTAATTATTATTTACCACTCAGAGCCAGAGTCGTTTTAAAATAACGTTAAATGTTTCCTAAACCATAAGTAAAAAAAAATTTAAATATACAAAAAATTTGCAAATAATTTCACTACACACAATCTAACATGAAATATTTTTTTTATCAAAAGAAATTAAATTGGGTGAGAAAGGGTTAAAACTATATTGAATTAAATAAGTACTGAAATAATTAGACATTGTTAGGGGAGGGTAGTGGTAGTGGGAGTGGTAATTTGGAGTGGGGGACGGTGGGAGGAGGCAAAATAAACGAAGGTGTTTTACAGGGTACTATTATTTTGTTCACTAAAGTACTGTTTTATTTAATTTTCTTTATTTATTACTAAATTTTATATTTAAAATAAAATATTTGAATGCTTAAACTTTTTTTTCTTTATTAAAAGCTATGGCCCGTCTCTGATATGTCTAGAAATTATAACGTAGTTAATGCCCAAGAAATACAAAAAAGAGTATTTTTAGCTTGTTATCAGCAAATAATTTTTGAAATATTACTAACTTATTTATTTATTATTAACGCCCATTAGGCTTTTACATAAACAATTCAATAATCGTATTTTTAATTAGAAAAACAGAAGAAAAGTTTTTAATAAGTATGTTTACAGTGAAAACCAAAATTAGCAAAAGAAAGTTAAAATAAGGTGTTAAAATCAATATCAAAAGAGAATTACATAGTATTATTCATCATGTAAGTAGTTTTTAAAAGGACGATAAAAAGAAATTAAATATAATTATATATTATGTATATACTGAAACATAACCCGCAAAATAATTCATATTATATCATTGATACAAAATGTTCTCTGTGATAAGAAATTTCTAGTTCATATTTAAATCTAGAATTTGTTTTAATATCAACAGACTGAATTCGTTTTCGAGTGTAGTATGTAACCTTTGAACTGAAGAATGAATGAAGTACTTTTAGACGAATTAACACGGAACAGCTCTGGGAGTCTCGTATTACGATTTGGTCTCGGAACGTTATCAGCTTCGTTAAGTTAGGTGAATCCATTGAACCATTTACTAATTTGTATAAAAGTACCGAGTCGCTCATGGTTTTCTGCAAGATAAGTCGGTTAAATAAGTTAATTGCATTAAATTAATATAATTTATTTGTTCAAGGGGTATGGCAGTGAAGAGAATCATAAAGATATTTTCCAGAGATTTTCTTCTTCTTAATTCTCTATTGAGGGAAATCTTTCACTCGTCTCAAAATAAAATTCAAAGATTTATTTGTTACGTCATTGATGTGTGGGCCAAATGTTAGTTTTTCATAGAATAAGATACCTTGATATGAGATATCTTTATGAGAGGAGAATATATTTTTGATACTGTATTGACACACAATAGTCTGTATAATGTAAGTAATGAGCTCTTTACACGACACTTATTTCCATATCGATCCCCACATGGAATCCATATCAGTATGGAAAATCATTGGATTACTCCAGTGAGCCTATTTCATATGACCCGCGTGCCTTTTCATACGGCCAAATTGGTTAAATAAAATATCAAAGGGTTTTTCTTCTGTTTTTCAAAGGATTTTAAAGGCAAACTTTAGTCTGTCTTCAAAGTTTTGAATTAGCCGCTCAAAATAACAAGTTTTCACATGTTCTTAAAACTGAATAATTTTGTGGTCTGACCTTCAATGCAGAAACATTTTTGCCACATTTTTTAATCTCTGTGTGATACATTTTAAACGATTTCATTTTATAAAAACACCAATATTTTCTTGACTAAATAATATTTTTTGGTATCTGACTTTGCGAACGATAAAAATCAACAACATTCATTGGTTTGACCTCACTTACATCTAGCAAAATTTTCGCCTGCGGCCCTTTTTAACGGGCGCTATGATCGATATTTTAAACGGGTTTTGTTTATTAATGGTAAGATTGCTAATGTTTTTTCTGAAAACATGTAAATGTAGAATATGTATATAGAATATATTTTTAAATATTTATTTCACAAGAATTGCCATGATCAAATATTTAACGTTTTCCTTTCTATTTTACAAAATACGGTATGTGTCGCGACAAACTTGTGTCCGTCTATTGTAATTCGGCCGCCTAAATAATATTTTTTTAAATGTTCTATAATATTTCAGAAAGATGAAAACCGACGACATTAATTAGTTTGATCTGGGAGAAATATTCACCTGGGGCGCTTTGTATATTCTATGAAAACATATTTAAAAACGAGTCTAGTTTTTGGACTGTTAGTTCGTGGTGGAATTCCATTGTATTAGAATTGAAATTAAAACACTTTTGTACTTTCTTCCACTTATTTATTTTCACCAGGACCGGTTTCATCCTACTACGGACATTTTCAGACTGGTAGTTGACATTCTTATGCTACGGTATTTATACAAACTTAGGCAGGGTTACACAACATTGTATCTATATCATGAATGTTTCTATTTTCAACCTTTTCAATTATATAAATTCATTTACAATAATGTGAACTATTCATAATTTTAATATTAAACATTATAGTTACCCATATGTGCCTTAAATTAACAATTTTTATTATTATAAAAAAATTTTGTTTTTGTTTTTTTACAATACCTTAAATTAACAAAATAGAAACATTCATGATATAGATACAATGTTGTGTAACCCTGCCTAAGTTTGTATAAATACCGTAGCATAAGAATGTCAACTACCAGTCTGAAAATGTCCGTAGTAGGATGAAACCGGTCCTGGTGAAAATAAATAAGTGGAAGAAAGTACAAAAGTGTTTTAATTTCAATTCTAATATATTTAAAAACGTTACTCTTATATTAGATTAGCGACACCACTGATTTCAAAGTTATCCATGTCAAGCTGTGGGTACCTTACCCCCTGCGGCCCGCGAGGAAAATGCAATTGCACAAATTGGCCCTCCGGCTAAAAACTTTGTCCATCACTGCTCATTATTTTCGTACATACGATTTAATGCAAATATACTTACCATTAAAGAAGAGTTATATTTAGGGATGGCACTTAATCGTCAAAAAATGGCAACACCTTTAACATAACCATTGATATAATGAAAGTATCCATCACAAAACGTTAACGAATATATTTTTTTAAATACACCCGATTTTCACGAACTATTAACACGCGTTCATAGTTAGTAATAAACAAAATCTAGTAGCAACAACTTTATTCTTTAAGAAGAACGGCTGCGCTACCTGTTTCATACTTAACGTAATTTTGGATTTGCGGTCAAAATACCCATCCAAACTGAATGACTTTTTTAATTAAAGGTTTAGTAAATATCTAATACGGATGAGAAGTATTTTTTTTATTTATGTTTTAAATTATGAAGCATAGGCCATGAAAAAAAATAATTACCATAATTTTGGAGGCAACTTTGAAAATTGTTTGCGGGTTTATTGTATTTTTTATATAGTATTTGCTATGTAAATATGATTACGTAAATAAAAATACAAAAACAAAACGTTTAAAAAAAAAAAAACTTTTTTGGGGTCGATATTTTAATTTATGTACGGAAAATTTGTGTTCCAGCGTAAAACGGTGGTTCACCATAATGCTTATTTTAATATTTGTTTAAATTTTTTATTTTATATTACATTATATTTTCAGTAAACAGTGTAATTTTTTTTTTAAATGACCGTTAGCCCCCAAATAATTGTAAAAGTGCCCCTAAAATCGCAAAAAAAATTAAATTCCTTTTGTGGCCTATATTTCATAATGTAAAACGAAAATAAATAAATAACTTCTAATCCGTATTAGATATTCACTATACTTTTTAGCTTTCGGTTAGTATTTTGGCCTCCAAAATTAAGTTTTGTATGAAAACAGGCCACGCAGCCGTTCCTCTTAACAATGTTTTACGTACAAAACAAATAGACGTGATTACATAAATCAATGACAGATTCAAACAATACCCGCCATTAAGCTGGATGAAAATCGCTGTCAAAATAGAGCATGTGCTAATTTTCATATCGAATCAATATGGAAGTAGATATAATATTGCCGATATATATAACCATTATATTTATCAGGCGATAAAAAGTTGCAATTATCTCCCCATTGAAATGCGCTGTATTAATGACCGATCAGAACAAATAAATAAAATCAAACTCTTCTTTAAAAAAAACCTGCATACCTAAATATTTTATAAGATACGTTTTATAAATAAAAGCAAATTAAATATTATCTACCCACTGAAGTAAGAATTGTGACTCTCCTATCAGACACAATAACCTCACTTTTCTGACAAACATTTTGTCAAAAACTTGAAATGTAACCTATAAGTAAAAAAAAACTATTTTGATCTGTATGAAAAAAAAGTGTCGTCATAAGTTTGCTTTCCCTCCTTCAATATGGATGTATTCAAAACCCAGGGTCACAGCTTCCTTTCATCATCTCAAAATCCTCAATGATGACATACGCATTGGACATTTTTATAATATTGTACTGCACGGCGACTGCACGGTAATGGCACGGCATGCTGTGGACGTCCATGGCAAGCTGTGTCGTCGATCGTTTTTAAATTCTCCGCCGTTGTTTTAAACGGCACCTGTACAGTGTTTACGTCTCATAAAAGAAGCAACCACACACACCGTCAGCGCGCAAGAGACGTTATGGGGGTCGGTAGCGAGCGAGCGAGGGGGTCGCCGCGGTCAGGCGCAGTCCGGGACTGACTCGCACATCGAATTATCCAACTACACACTACACTCTCAAAATTACCGTCACGGCTTTAAAGGGAGCTAGGTCAAACGGCTACGACACAGCAAGCCGTTTCCGTCCACAGCATTCCGTTGCCGCAAAATATAAATTAATTGTACGCCCATTTGCGCAGTTGGTCACAATAATCAATACAAGGACATCATGCAAGGACATGCACAACGTATCTACATACATATTTGTATATAGTGTATGTATACCTTACTTGTGTTAATTTTCTATGTTGACATATTTCCAATATCCGATTTGAATAATATTTAGCCTCACTTTAGATTTCTCCTTAATAGCGCGGTTTCGAATTTACGAACTGCGGTGTTGAAGCAATTTGTTAAAAAAATCATCGAATTAATTTTTTTTTCTCAGACTTCTGTTTGTGAAGTGTTATTAATTTTTCCTTCTTAATATTTTCAATCTCTACTATTGATCACTTTCATCTCAGTCAGTGAAAAGAAGTCGGGTCAAATGATTAGGATGTTTTTGTGTACCTAAATTATTTTTTAAAAAATCACATCATAATGTAGATATCATAATTGGTTATAGGTTCCAAAACAATTTTTTAAATTTTTTTTTACTTCAGCCCTATTGAATTGATTTATTTCAGTAAAAGGGGATATAAGCATTTTATTTTTATTTTTATAAAAAATACAGGGATATTAATTTTTTACTTTTATTTTACCCACAATATATAAGTTAAAGCCATGTTAAGAGTCAAAATAATGGAAAAGTATGTATCGGACGATGTATGAATGTGGATAAAGTAAAGAGTATGTGCCAAAAGTTGTGTGGTGGTCCATACTGCCTAACTTAAAATGTGTCCCAACGTAGCTACGTAACGTGCATTCTGCCATTCGCTATCCGCTTTTAACTTTACAGCAATCGAATCAGGACAATCATGTTGGCATTTACACCTCCAGGCAAGTTGTTGGGGCGCGATAATTTATGATTTTTAAAGGCTCCGTATCTTATCTGCCGTTATGTCAAACGTTATTAGATTTTTCGCCAAATACCGGTGGAAAATGTGAGTGACAGCCTTCAGGCACTCGTTGGAAGGTCCGACGTGTGTGCACTGTGGATAAATAATACAATTAACGTATATACACACTATCTAGAATATCTAGCCTGCCAAAATATCGCTTTGATAAGATTCTGTGATTGAACACCTGCTGTCAGCTGTCAATGCGCGATCAGCGGTTAGCTATATCGTATGACTATGAATTGTATTTATTTATTCAACGCCCGTAGGACTTTTACAAAATAATCCATGTGGCATAGGTTAGTTAAACAGTACAGCCAATCAAGGTATAAAAATTATCAAAGAATGGTTCCATAATAACTTATTTTTGCCCAACAAAAAAAAAATGTTCCCTTCTCTCTACAAGAGGAAGTACCAAAAAAATTAATTAAAATTCACTCTAAAAATCACATAAACTATATAACTAAATCGCGATCTTATATAAAATATCTCGGAATCATAATAATGTTTTAAAGGAAGACAAACATTCCCAGATTACGAATAACCTGAAAATATTAGAAAATCTTCTACTACCATCGCAGTATATCGCTAGTGTCATAGTGGAGGATTTTGCCAGTCGAGGAATTGAACTTACGACGCCTGGGTGGGACCCAGATGCGATGCCAACTCAGCGACTGACCGAAGAATGTTAAATGGAAGTACCATATCAACTTCACTGCAGAACGAATAAGAAAATTCTCTATGCCTTCTATAACATACGCAAGATATTAAGCAAGAAAACAATTAAAATGGTATATCACGCAATAATTCAGTCCTTATTGCAGTAAGTCATTATTGGGTTGGGAGGGGTTTCATAAAGCCTCACCAGAGCTAATAATAATTATTAATAAAAATATATTAATAAAAACATCATTAAAAAACCTTACGACTTCCGTACTCTAGAGATATCTCTTGAATTTAATGCACCATATATTACAGAATTGTATAAAAGAAACGCCTAATATCAAATTTACAAAAAATTTGTAAATACAACAAATAAAACCCAGTGATAGTATAAGAAATAGATTCAAAACAAATGGTTTAATAGCCATCCCAATGCTAAGAACGACCACGGTTCAGATGGTATTTAGGTATTTAGGTATAAGATGGTACAATACATTATTATTCAAAAACAAAACGAATGTTGCTGAAACTTTGAAATATTAACAATTCAAAAAGCAAATTAACTCCCTGAACTTGAATAGAGATATATTGTCTCCCTAACATATAAATTACTACTTGGTGTTAAAAAAATTATTATTCTAAAATTATGTTGTTGATTTAGGTTTGTAGTTAAGTTTGTGGTATATGTTTTTAATATTGTTACATATCACCTTTTTACGTGATACCACACAAGAGTATCAACTGCTCCCAACCGTCTGGAGTCAGTGAGACTGTGACATCCCCAATTGGGGTATGTTATGAGGCTGAAGGTATTGAGGAGGGGAAAGAGATGGTGAAAGAATATGTCGAAAAAGTCTGTATAGGTGTTGGCAGTTCGGTGAAGTGGTGAGTTTTATGAATAATTCAAAATGTGATTGACAGAGTAGAAAAGATGGTGGAGTTGAGTAGATTTAACAGGGATGCGGATATTTATAGCATTTAACATTTGAGGGTCGTCTATTTAGTTATTCAGTAATTTAAAAAAGTATTATTAATATCATTAATCGTTCTCCGGGTAGAAAGCAGGGGTTCTTTTAGGTGTTTTGTAGTAGATATAATTTACAAATCGTCTCAACTTATATTGACGCTATTTACGAAACCTCCTTTGTACTTTTTTCAAACGGTGTAAGTTACAAGTATAATTTTTTTTTTTATATATGAATACCCCACAAAAGTTCCAACTGCTCCCAACCGTCTGGAACCAGTGAGACTATGGCATCCCCAATTGGGGAATGTTGTGAGGCTGAAGGTATTGGGGAGGGGAAGGAGAATGGGAAGAGGAAGGTGAGGAATACCTAGCTATTCAGATCTGGTCACCAAACACGGCTTAAAGCCATTTCAAGCAACGTTTCAATTCTGAACGGTGGTCTTTCACCAGGGCGATACTGAGAGTTTCTTCCACTCTGGAACGTCCGCAAATACACTAAATATTATTTTTGAATGAATTAATTGTGAAACAACACAAATTCATTAAATAGAATTTACTTGCTCACGCCGGAACCCGCGACCTTCGGATTCGTAGTCTTAGAGCCTTACCCCTCGACCATTGAGGCCGTCAAATAGAATGCATACTCCAGCTGTGATCTCACAAAGGAGCAGTAAATGAGTTTTATTGAATCAATTAAAACTCCTTGTGTATTACAAAACCTAAAATTTGCATGGCCTTATAAAAATTGTTTCGCAGTGACACTCAAAAGTAAGTTTCCTGCCAAAAATAACTCCAAGGTCTTTGGTGAATGGAACTAATACATTGAATAGGAATTTTTTTGTATAAACCACTATTTAATATATAAATATCAACATGTTTCAGAAACATAATATTTTAAAAAGGGAAGCTTCTCTTTCGAAACATGTTGATTTATATATTAAAGACAGTGGTTTAAACAAAGCACTTCTTATTAATTTATTAAAATATTTCTTATGCACTATATTAAAAATGACAGCACAAAGTAATTTTACATTTATTGAAGAACGTACTAATATAATTTCGTTATTATTATTTGAATACAATTTAGATAATGGACTCCGTGAATGGTAAAAACACATATGGAAACATTTTTTCACGTTTGGAAATAATTTATTAATTTATATCATATCAGCTAGACAGTGTATCTATATTTTGCTAAAGGATAAGTGCACCATGTAAACATGTTATAGTTAAAAAAAGGTCATCTATAAATAGAATGAACAAACGTTATAGAAGATATATATAGATAAATCATTTAAATAATATAATGAAGTGGACCCAAATGAGAGCCTTGTGGTACTCCCAATGTTACTTCTAAGTTATACGAAACGTTATTATTTAATTTTATCATGAGCTCTCGATTACAGAGATATTCAGCCACTTTAGGAATGATCTATGAACCAATTGCTTTTATTTTCGAAAAAGCAAATATGTTCTTTTTCAAAGGCTTTTTAGAAATCGGATTAAGCTTTCTAAAGCAGTGATTTTAGGTCACTGATTGAAACACCACGCACTTACAATTGAGTCATTTTTTGGCTTACCGTTGAGTCAATTTTTGTATTTCGGTACGTTTTATAAACTGCCGTCCGAAATATCTGAAAATTAGCTGAGAGCTTAATTATGGCACAATTTGTATTTCATATTGAATTGTTCATTACATTAGTACTTATAGAATGTTATTCAATGCATGTTTTCCATGTATTTCTATTCAGTCCCAACTACTGCCGACTGTTTGAAGCCAGTGGAACTATGGCAACCCCGATTGGAGTATGTTGTGAGGCTGAAAGAAGTAGAAAGGGGAGAAGATGGGGAAGACAAAACATAAGAAGCACCTGGCTATTCAGATCTGGTCGCCAAACACGGCTAAAGCAATTTTAAGCAGAGTTTCGATCCCGAATGGTGATACTGAGAGTATCTACTACATTATGATTAAATTTAAATTATAATATTTCTCATTATTTTAGTAATTAAATAATGCTTCCGACTGCAGACCGATTCTGCAGAGAGACGTGCACTTCTTGAAGGCACTTCTCCGCCACCGTACAGGAAGCCTACGAGTTAGATTTTTCCAATTCGGCCATCAGTATGATGAATATTTCATTAAGAACAGGCCTCCAGTTATCTAGTTAGGTGAACACTGGTGTAAAAACTACTAAAAAAATGTTGCAAAAGTAATCAGTCCAATTATTGTAAATAAAAAAATTAAAACTGCCAGAGTTGAGTGCCACTTGGTGGCCCTTTAGAGACAGAGGATTATCAAATAATATAGCCAATATTTCTACATAATATATAATGATGAGTTTCAAATGGATCCTTGTTCTACGCATTCGTAAAAAGTATTTACTTTTGTCTTGCCATTACCTATTATAATACTTAACAGATGATTTAATTTTTAGTCCTTTAAAACAAATTTATTCAAAACATTTTTTTAATGGTCTCTTCGTATCTTTCCCATTTGTAGGAAGTATTGTGGTACACAACCCTTTGAAACTTTCCGTAATTAAGTATTGTTTTTAGTGAGTTTAATTCTACTCCTGTTTCCATGGATATTATTGGAATGGTAACATTTTTCAGGTGAGATTCGTAAAGAATGCAAGGCTGATGTAAGCGTAGTGAGCAAGATTAAGAAAGGGACGCTTAGATGGTTTGGGCATGTAGAGCGAATGAATGAAGAAAGGAGTGTAAGGAGAATATATGACGCGAATCTGAATGGAAGAAGAAGCCGGGGACGTCCAAGGAAGACGTGGCACGATCAAGTGAATCAAATACTTGAGTCGGGCCATCTCAGAAGTCGGAATAACAGAAGAGAATGTATGAGACGTTGTATGAAAGTGAATAAAGCAAGAAGTGTATGGCAAGATCGAGTTGTTTGGTGGTCCGCCCTCTCTGCTTACCCCTGCGGGGACACGGCGTGATGGTTAGTTAGTTAGTTAGTTAACATTTTTCGAGAAAAAATAAAAGTTTTTTTTTAAAGCATTTAATTTAAATTCTGTTACCTATATCAACGTTTCAAGTATCTGAAAACATATTTACATATACGTATCATGAAACGTATATATAAAAGGTTTGTTGGAAAACTTCACGTCTGTTCAAAATTATATTATACTGTTTTGTCGTAAATTCAAAAAGGGCATTTTTAAAAATAATTTGTAACCCCTTGACGGTACAAATTTCCGGCTTATTAATTTAGGTCCCTTAATTAATATCCCTCAGCAGAGATATACTGATTTATGCCTTAAGTGCCAAATTGACGCTAACGCCTCGCCGGCCGTAATATTATTGAATAACAGTCGGAGTTTTGGAACCTAAGCACCAAACGGTGCTAACGCCTAACCGTCTAACGCGGCGTGTGGGCGTTAAAATAATTACTTATTAGATGAGGGTTGGATCCCATTTATGTTTACGTCTCCGAAAGGGTGGCCAGTTATGAGGAACTATCATATTATCATTTCGCAGTAAACGGCCAGCTGTGATAGCTTGTAGGTGATCGAGTACATAATATAGATATATGTATATACTTATTGGATGTTAAGGGACGTGCCTGACAAAATTTAACCAGCGATTCCTGGTCGTCACAATATGGATTAACCACAGTTTGAAAATGGCCTTAAACGCCGAAACAGCTATCACAATAATAACAACTAAAAATACTTGGAGAACTTAATAATAACATTATTAAATTTGATTATCATTAAATTAAAAAAAAAATTATATAGAGTTCTTCGAATTAAACACAAAAACATACGAATTAAACACAAAAACAATTAATATAATGATTCCTGGGCCTTTTTGGAGTAAAAAATGTGAATGGAATTTGAGTCCCGGTAACATTTGTTTTTTTTTCAAAAAATAACAATAAATACAAGTAATGTCGTCACTGACCATGAGCTCAATGAAATTTTGGACACTTGACCGTCAAAATAAGCGAAAAGTATACGCGGATTTCTAAAAACGACCCCCACCCTCCTTTATATCCCCTTAAAGCAGAATATTGGTACTTCTTGATGAAATCTTGTACACTTGATGTTCAAGATAAAATAAAAATTACTGGGTAGGGGAAGAGGTAAGGTTAACACACCACAACCTCAAAACTTTACTCCAAACCATTCATAACCCCAGGCAACGTCGGGTACTCCCAATATAAATTATATATATGTAACTTTTATTATGTTTTTATATTATATGGACAAATACCTTCAAAGGGGCAGAATATGGCTTGGATGTATTTCAAAACTGGTTAAAAGTGAACTCGCTTACACTACGTGTGAGTAAAACTAAATTATCTAACATTCTCAATTAGCAAAAGAGGCCAACCAATGAATGAGCACACACGAATAAAAATACGCGAATATCAAAACAATTTACCTCTTTGCACTTCCCCGCATATAACCAAAACTAAAAGTATTAAATATATTGGGATCTTAATTGATAATATACTCCGCTGGGATGTACACATTAACGGAACTTCAAAAAGCCTAATAAAACTCATCCGAAAAAACTACGAAAATTACGAAGTATCTTGTCAACCCAGGGGATCTAAATAAAGTATATTATGGTTTATGCCACTCTCATTTGGAATATAGAATATTAGGATGGGGCTCAGCAGCATTAAATAACATAAAACAATGAAAAACATCTCAGAAATGCATCAGAAATAGCATTTTAACGGTCCCTATAAGGACGTCTACAACGGAAATCTTTAAACATTTTGACGTTCCAAGTGTACAAAAAATCTTCGCCAAAAATATTCTGGTTCATCATCTCAAAAAGACAAAATTTCTATCACTCCATATAATCACAATACCAGAGCAAAGCAACTAGACAAGCTAATTTTACCTAAGTGTAATACTACTTTTGAACAAGGAAGCTATGAATTTTTAGCTGTAAAACAATAGATTAAACTCCCACCTTGTATCAAATAAAGTAATTCAATTAAAAATTGTATTACTTTATTTGGAAATGTATTAGGTCCACCAAAACTTGGCTTAAAGACTTAACAGAAGAAGAACTGACTAGCATTCTTAAAATAACGTCATAGAAGTTACTGAAAATACCCTACCCAAAAGTCGCTGAAACCCCCTTATTAAAAACCAAGTTCACCTCAGCACAGGATTTCCTAGTGAGGAGGACTATGAAAAAAAAATCTGTAATATATATGTTTTTTTTATATTTATACTTTACCTTAAAATGTCAAAATTGTATAGGAAGTGTATTAAATTATAATATAGAAAAATAAAATAAAAAAAACTAATAAGAGATAACCACGTGATGACAAATCCAAATTAATTGGTTTAACAGGACGTAATTTGTAGTTCATACTAATAAAAAAAAATACAATTGGTGGTAACCTTGGCGATATCGAGAGTATCTCTATCTACTACTCTGGAAATGGATGCAAACGTACTAACGCAATATTATTTCAATAAAATCATACGAGGAAAAAAATATATGACTAACGCAGTGATAAGATCTTGACTCTGGACCTAGAGGTGACGGGCTCAAAATTCGAAGGGGGCAAACAAAAGTACGTTTTTACAATTTGCATAGAAAAATATTTTAAACAAGTTAAAATGTTACACGTCATTTAGAATTGAAGTTTTACTGGAAGTGAAAAGTTGCTGGGATTAGTAATCATAGTCCAACCATTCTCTTCCCTCTCTACAGCAAGGTCACCAGCTGGGGGCAGAAGGAACTGTGCGGAATCGCAAAAAAATACACAAAATAATTTAAAATGTTACACATCATTTGGAATTGAAGTTTTGCTGGAAGTGAAAGTTGCTGGGATTAGTAATCATAGTATGTTCTTTCTAACCATTCTCTTCCCTCTTTACAGCAAGGTCACCAGCTCGGGGTAGAAGGAACTGTGCGGAATAGCAAAAAAATACATAAAATAAGTTTCTTTAGTGATGAGACTTAAATAGGATAAAATGATTTTTAGAATAAGGAACCGCGTTTTTTTACAGCCGAGTAAAAAAGTTGTGAAAAATTATCATTTTTATATTCATTTTCCAATGACAACGGCGCACTCTGTGCACTGTGCGTAAAATGAGAAAAGGACTACGCCTCGCTCTCGCTTTGCTACAGGTCTTAAATTTATGTAAGAACATTATTCTGGAATCTACCGAGGCTCAATAAATTGAAAAGTTTTTTAGTTTATTAAAACACGAACTTCGAGGGTTTCGCTTAACTTTGCCAAGAAAAAACTCTGGGGTGTTTATCAACTCCAGGAAATCTCATATGAGTATGTGTACACTGTGGAAACTATTAAAAAGGTGTTAGACCGATGAGATTTTCGTAACAATAGG
Source organism: Halesus radiatus (assembly GCA_022606495.2). Taxonomy (NCBI): domain Eukaryota; kingdom Metazoa; phylum Arthropoda; class Insecta; order Trichoptera; family Limnephilidae; genus Halesus; species Halesus radiatus. The sequence goes on along the minus strand of JAHDVE020008472.1, from coordinate 31,910 downwards.
ATTGAGCTCCGTGCAATACGTGACTCAATCACTTTTGGTAAAAGCTTTTCTATGCTATTTTCTGAATTTGTAAATTTCCTTACCGAATACCGCTCCGTGTTCTCACTGTATTTTCATCTAGCTATAAATCCTGTCTAAAATTGTGTATAAATCATAACCTTTTCATACTTTTTAGCTCGCGTATAAGAAATGTAAATCCGATAGTAATTTGTATACAATATTTCTATGAAAAGGCGTTAGCAATTTCTCACCACTTCGTATGGTCTTAAGATTTTAGTATCGAACTTTCCAAAAGAATTTCTTCTCATATATCATGAAAAATAACTGGGATAAAAGAATTTTTCTTTTATGAATAAAACGTTCTCGAGTTCTTGTTAAATTTGTAAAAAAAATGTTTTCACCTTACCGAGAAAAAACTCAGAAACAGCATAACGTCGTCAACGGGAAAATACCTTCCATGTGTCAAAAATGTAATTTGTTCAGGGGATTTTTTGAACATTTTTGGACTGATTTTTTGAACATTAAGCTTTTTTAATTTAAGATACAACAATGTATGTTCTCAATAAAAACCTTACAACTTGAAGTGATTTAACAAATATTAAACTAATTTTTGTAAATTCAACTACATGCTTCGATGGATTAAAGGGTGAAGATATGTTACTGAGACAACGCCCGCGATTTACTGAACGGAGTCCAGTGGACACACTTGAGACTCACTGCTTTTAGTATTGCACATACATTCGTTCGTCTAATAAGCTGTTACCAGCTACCATAACATATATTTGTTATATAATTGAAAATACACTTTGTATAAGTGTATTTTCAATTATATAATTAATAATGATGCCACAAAGTTATCAATCATTTAAAGAGATTATATATATTTGTATTTATTTCAAACATATATCCCTTTCTCAAGCTTTGTTAGCTTTAAAATTGAAAACAAGAACGTGAAATATTTTTTGTTAGATTAGAATGAATATAACGAGTCTTGTATTTTTAAATTATCATTGTCTACATGGGAGGTATTTTTCCGTTGATGACGATGATTTGTAATTACAATTTTTACAAGGTGTTCGGGAGTAAAGTGCAGTAACTTGGGGGTAATTCCACGTGATAGTACAAGTAAAAAAATATTAATGCCTTTTATAGAATATTCAATATTTAAGGGTAGTTTTCAGATCAAAATTGTTAGTGGGGATAAAAATCTTCTGTGGAAAAAAAATTGTTGAAAAGAAAATTGAAGTTTCCGAAAAGTTATACATCTTTTTAACTTTTACCATCATGTCGAATTACCCCCCGAAGATACTGCACATTTCCCCCGGACTGAAACCTACATTATTTTTGGCATCTATCTTGTCAATGTTTCTAATACCTGTCACCTTCATTGTAGTACTCCGGCTTCCACGCTTTATAAAATCTGTAACAATAACCATATTTCAGCTGTCAAATATATTTTTCAGCAGCCTTGACAAATGGGAGAGGGGGCATTTAGAATCTCATTTTCATGTTCCCTTGATGTTTTTCAATTTAAATTAATCACCGTGTTGACTATTACCCGACGTTCAAATACGCCATCATTTTTAGGGGCGGTAGCTGCAAAACCCCGTTCATGAAATGTTAACGATTACTCCGGCACTTGTACCTCCACAAGTGACAGCCACCACGCTGAAACATATTTCATTGTTCATTTCAAAATTAATATTGCTTATTGTTCGTGAAATTTCACGTCAGAGAAGTAATAATGTGGTTGCTCTTGGCCAATATAACAGTAAATTTAACTTGTTAACCTAAATAATAAATAGTTAAATCCTCCATCAATGCACCAGCAACATTTTCCGCTTATTTTTAAATGCTTACGAATTTTGTAAACTCGGGAATCTTTATTTTTCTTTAAAGATAATATCCCTCGTTTTGCATTTTAAAGAATTTCAACAATTATTACTATCAATGATTCCATTTTCGTTTTGCAGCATTAACGCAGTAAAAACTAAAATTAAAGTAAAGAGGTTAAATTTAAGTACCATATAATTACAAAAATGTGATGTTATCAAAACGACTAAGGAGGATTATTATTAAAACTACAAAAATACAAGTAAATTCAAATAAAATAAACGAAGCACATTCAAAGTAAAATGAATTAATTTTACTGTAAAATTGGAAAGATGCGGACCTAAGATCAAAAAAAATGTGACTGATCACAAAGTAATTACACTGTAGTCGTTAAAAAATAATAAAATTATTTAGAAAACTTAAACAAAATCTAAAAGTAAATTCGATCTCGGGGAATAGATAATTCCTTGGAAAGTTCGTTAACTATGTTAAATATGTTTCAATGGCCTCCGGCAATTAGTTTGCCGATGGCTTAGCTGTAATTAGTTTTTGACGAAAAGATAATAATTTGAATCAGAACCGATTAAATCGAGAATATTTTAATTGGAAAGTCTAATCTAATTCGTCATTCGAGAGTATTGAACCCTGCTCATGTACGTTTTGTCAAATGAACGGACTTGGGATAATTTATATAAGGGCTACGTAAAGCCTTCTTTACAAGGAACACATCGACCGAACCTCATTCCTCGGGATGATGGAACTTGTTAGACAGATGACATACTCTTAGATGGTATCCAGTAGCATAATACTAGTCTAAGCATTTGCTAATGAGTCGGTAGGTTTCTAGTTTCCATTGTAAGAAAAAAAAATGTTTACGTAATTTATGTGAATACCTAATTCCATACGTAAGCAAATAAAAAAGGTTATATAACCCTTTTTTCCTCTCTATAATTACTTTAAAAGGTGGAATCATCTTATTCCAAATTCAAACATTACGCTGTGGATAAACACCATCTTGCTCAAAACTTTCTTGCGGAAATAGTACTATTTATTTATTTTAATTATTATAAGCGAAAAATAATCATACTTAGACAACCTTCAAATAAACTGGAGTAATGGCTATGAGGCAAATAACATTGAAAAAATTATAAAAATCAGGAAATATAAAAATAAAATGAATTTATATATCCGGTACATATAAATAAAATTTCTTGGTAAAAATTGCAAAAGAAATAATTTTTTTTGTTAAATATAGCTTTTAGAACCAATAATAATATAGGAACAAGCCTAAAAAACTCAGAATGTAAAAATCCTAAATTTAATAATAATAATAATTGGATTACTTCTATAGCGCCGTCTTCATGGGAAAACCACCTTAAGGGCGGTAATAGTAGCATATATGAATTTAAATGTGACCACGCCGACTGTAATGCTACCTATATATGAATTTAAATGTGACCACGCTGACTGTAATGCTACATATATATGAATTTAAATGTGACCACGCCGACTGTAATGCTACCTATATATGAATTTAAATGTGACCACGCCGACTGTAATGCTACCTATATATGAATTTAAATGTGACCACGCCGACTGTAATGCTACCTATATATGAATTTAAATATGACCACGCCGACTGTAATGCTACCTATATATGAATTTAAATGTGACCACGCCGACTGTAATGCTACCTATATATGAATTTAAATGTGACCACGCCGACTGTAATGCTACCTTTATATGAATTTAAATGTGACCACGCCGACTGTAATGCTACCTTTATATGAATTTAAATGTGACCACGCCGACTGTAATGCTACCTATATCGGGCAGACGGGAAAGGCTTTCTTAACTAGATTCAAAGAACATATACGATGTTATAATAATAAAAACACTTTTTAAAAAATCTCAGAATATCTCATAATCAATAATCACGTCCCGCTTGACGTTAACGAGCCTAAACCCGTGCATAAAGAAAAAAAGGGTCTTAGATTAAATTTACTTGAACAATTGGCAATTAATAAATTAAGGAAAATTATTTAATCCCTACTTCTCAATATGTTCGCAAAACCAAAATAATTAAACACATTTAAATAAATCAATTAAGAAAACATTGTCATGTAAATGCGGGGAAAACACTTTTTAAATGTAAGTATTTCACAGAATTATTTTGTAACCAAATCGGTTTTACCGGTAAAAAAATCATTTTAAACACCATTCAAAATAGAATTGGGTGGGAGTAAATTATGGGTATTTCATAAATGGGCTTGTAATGCAGAGCGGAGTATTCTATATCAAGATTCAGGGCAATAATATATGAGAGTCAACAGTATTCCACGTTATGTGAACGTCATTCCCATATCGCTTTACATAGGTCCCGTGTACACTGTACACTGTACACTGCACACTGTTCTTACAGTTACCGATATTTCCCGGTTGCATATTCGCTGTTGACACAAAGCATGCAGCGTGCACTGTGTACTGTGTACCGTGTACTGTGTACCCAGTCGAATACCGGAACTCATATGTTTTTCCCTCCATTACGGCAGGTGTGACAGATACCGGAAGCTACGCGTGCGGTAGACATACATAAACACACACAAGTTGTGTGAATAAGGCACTGTATGAATGACAATGACGTGAGAAGTTTTTCAAAGAGATAATCTTATTTATTTCTGTTTATTTTACAGCCAATTATAATAATTTAAACAATGTTTGTTTATATGTAGAAAATATATCTTACTATAGTGTTCACCTCACTAGGAGAACCTGTACTGGGGTTATTAATTGTTTTTGTGTTTAATTCGTAGCGCGCAAACATTGATCGGAAAAATCCAGTGCACGCCACTGGCGGGAGGTCATGGCAAGGCTTGAGATTAAAAACACTGCATTGGACGTGTCATGTTAACCAAGAATCCGTTTACTCTTTACTCGCACAGGTGTGCATTTAATAAAAGTAGCATTTTTTATCAAATTCAAATTCCTTCCAGAAAAGAGGGAAATTAAACTATAATTCAACTATAAAATAATGACACTATGTAAAATTTATAACCGCATGGCCAATTCTGTGAAAATTATAACAAGCGATTTTCTTTAAACTTACATTTTTATTTTTATTCTATCTGAAGTACCCGGCCTTGCCCGGGGTTATGAATGGTTTGGAGTGTAGTTTTGAGGTTGTGAAGTGTTACCCCTACCCCGCAAAATTTCATGAGAAATACCAACATTCTTCATTAAGGGGTGGGAAAAGGGAATGGGGGTAGTTTATCAAAATCTCATGTAAACAGTGACCTTCCACTTCTTTTGAAGGTCTCTGTATATGTGCACATAAATTTAATAAAATTTAGCCCAGATTAAAGCTGTAAATTTGTATTTTAAAAAAACCACCCACCCACAGACACCCTTCTTTGTATATACAGGATGTAATAACGCGTAACCGAAAAAAATAATCAGTGTTTTGTGGGCATATTTGGAATAATAATGTAAATGAATTCTTATTTTCCGGTGAATATTTTTGTTATTTAAAAAAAAAAAATTTCAAAATCTTAAAAAAAAAATTCGCATGTCTTCTACATTTTTTGCTCCAAATATCCTCAGGAATCAATGGTTAAAGTTCGTCGGGTATGTCCTGTTACACCATATATATAGATATAATAATAATAATAATTGGGTGATTTGTATAGCGCTGTTTTTGTGAAAAATCTCCTAAAGGTACTGTACAAATATTACTTGCTGGGGCTTATCTTAGTATATTCAAACAGATATACAAACATACTTAGCTGGCAGGTCACTCCAGATTAACACGCTAAATTATAAAGATCTTGAGAAGAAATGATTTTGCACACAGGACATAATATTAGAAAACACCGCACATTGCATGATATTGCAGTTACTATTTAAATCAATATTGTCATTGATATTATATTTATTAGAAAGTTTGTGGCTAAAGAAGAGATGGTATTTATTCAAAACATTAAATTATTTTTTGTTCGATTTAAGGACTGAAGAACAGATTTTTAAAACGGCCAAATAAGCAAAAAAAATTCTACACCCGGTCGCGGTTTAACTTATCGATAATAATTATTTACATTTACAAATATTTATAGTTATTTACAATATCATGGACTATGAAATGGTTAAATTTTTTTCAGTTAATGACTTAAGGTAGGTACTAACTGGCTAGCTTCGCTATGTAAATATTTGTTAGATTGGTAGATACTGGAAGTATCACCCTAGTGAGAGACCACCATTCAGGATATAAAACGTTGCTTTAAACGGCTTTAGCCGTGTTTGATGACCAGATGTTAATACGCAGGTTTTTTCCTCAACCGTTTCCTAAACCTTTTCCTTTCTTTTCCCCATTTCTTTCTTTTCCCCACTCATTTCAGCCTCACAGCATACCTCAATTGGGAATGCCGTAGTCTCATAATCTCCAGACAGTTAGGACTCTTGTGTAGTATTTAATTGATATAATATTAAAATTTTATATCAGGTTTTTCCCTCAACCTTTTCCTATCTTTTCCCCATTTCCTTCCTTTCCCCACTCCTTTCATTCTCACAGCATACCTCAATTGGGAATGCCATAGTCTCACAATCTAAAGACGGTTAGGACTCTCGTGTCGTATTTAATTAAAATAATATTAAAATTTTATATCATTTAAAAGGTACTCGGTTCATCGGTTCTGTCAGGGAATTCAAGAAACCTTCTTGCAGGACACCCTCCAATTAAAAAATTGTAGTTTTCTATGATATTGAAAATAAGAAAGTACCTAAAAACTATTAAAAAAACTGCTTCTTTCACTAAAATTAAATAAAATGAAAAACAAGCATTAATATAATGTAAGTCTTGCTTTATTTTTTTTTATCGTTGGTTCGAACATCTGAAAAATTCAATTCTACTTTGATGAAGGTTATTTCGATTCGGCTCTTTAATACGTAGGCCAATAATAATAACAAAGAGAAAAGACCTACCCTCTCTTTAAGTCACTAATTACAAAAAAAAATCCGAATGTAGCCTTTATTTTTAAGGGATTCCGGTTAAAAACGTTTAACGCTTTCCAAACGGTAATTTCGCTTTTTTATGCCGCCCACTTAGTCCGCCCCAAACTTCAGAAAGTAATCACAAAGAGTTTGGGTGCTGCCGTACCTAGTTAGGTTTTGCCAGTTTTTTTTGTTTAATTAACACTTGTTTGAAACGGAATCAGAATATTAATATCCTCTTTGAAAATTCATTATTGTTTTGTTTGTGATAATTTTTCGGCTTGTAGGTAAATTTGTCTCCATAAACGGTTTGTTTTTTCTTCACATTAACTCCACACGGGAGGCCTAGAGAAAACTATTTCAATCAGGGTCTATTTCATCTTTGGTGATGCTGCGTGGAGGGTATTTTTAAGAGGAGGAAGTTCTTGAAAGGAATAAGGTATGAGGGAAGGGTGGGAACCTGGGGGTCAGTGTGTCCAGGAGTGATGGTTGTATGAATTCGAGTCCGGCTGTAGAGGTCAAAGAGTCTCCCTCAACCGGCCTTTCCCAATCCAGCTCACCACGTAGCTGATGGGCGTACGCATCCGCCGGCTAGACTTTTTTTTATATGAATACCGCACAAGAGTCCCAACTGCTCCCAACCGTCTGGAGACAGTGAGACTATGGCATCCCCAATCGGGGAATGTTGTAAGGCTGAAGGTATTGGGTAAGGGAAGGAGAAGGGGAAGTGGAAGGTCGGGAAATACCTGGCTATTCAGATCTGGTCATCAAACACGGCTAAAAGCCATTTCAAGCAACGTTTCAATTCTGTATGGTGGTCTTTCACCAGGGCAATACTGAGAGTATTTTCCACTCTGACCTGGACAAATCTCATCCCACGAACTCGAACACCCCTGCTAAGTTACCAAATTTAGCGAACTACTTGTGGTGGCCTATAGCAGAAGTGTTGATTATCCAATAAATGATTCCCGGGGTGACGGTTCCTAAGCCCGCCTCCCAAACTGCAATGGAGATCGTCGATAGGATAGGTAGGACGCTCGACTATCAGTCGGACGGGAAGTATCGCAGCGAATGTTCATGTGAACACAGTACTCATATATGCATTGCTTGCACATAGCGTGTTCCAAATTTGACATTATTAAGTTGATAAAAGAATACCAGAAAAATGTCCATCCTGAAAAAACTCGTCCCTTTATCGCTAAAAACAATTAATAAGCAAGACAAAAGGCCGTTTCTCATGGACATTTCGTAAGGCCGTTTAACTGTCGGAAGTGTATGATGCCCCGACACACACAATCCTCAAATACGCGTTGGTCACCTCATCTCTAATTCTGCGAGCTATAACAGACATGCTCCCATTTCACACGAGGTGTTATATAAACCTCAAGGTTAATTAAAAAAAAATCTAACAGCTTTTATCCGTACCTGTTAAGGATTTGAATTGGGTAGGACGTGGATCTATTCAACTCATGGTGATGGAACTGACAAGGGATATGAGAAATGTATTATGTTTCAACATAATACGAGACACCTTCAAACTGTCTTAAGGCTAGGATTAAACTAGCTATAATTTGTTCTGCTTAATACAAGTGATGTACAACCTTTTTTACCAAACCAATAAATGCTGTTAGCTTTTATCTCTCAAAATAATAAAATCAATACTATAGTATTTTAAAAAAAAACGGTTATACTTTTAGGCGGCTGATTTAAAATAGACAAAGAAAACTGTGTAAAACAGAACGGAAAATGATAAATATCTGATCATTGCAAAACTTTAAATGATTAGTACAAGAAATATCAAATTCTCTTGTCTTACTTCTATGTCTTCAATTACAACCTTTAGTAGCTTATTCTTATAAAAGAGGACCCATTAAATAAATCAATTATGGCGTGAAGTGAAACCAAAACAAAAGTCTTGATTTTTATGGTTCAAAAAGTCAGATTCCGAATAAAATTTTATTGGAAAATCTTTTGGATTTTTGTGAAATAAAATCCCTTAAAATGCATCAAACATAGATCCCAACAATAATAAAGAGTCGCTAAAAAAGCCATTATATCGTTTTAAGAATATGTTTTAAAATCTTGTTGATTTGAGCGACTAATTCAAAACTTTGAAGACTGACTAATGTTTGCCGCTTAACAATTTTTCAAGTACAGAAACCTCACACAATAGATTATTTTAATTATCACAATTATTTCTGAGTAAATCGGCTAATAAATCAATTTTAAATTATTAATTATTTTTATTGGGATTTAAAAACCTCATTATAATATTTAATCAATAGTGTGGTATTAAAAATGGAGAATAATATTGACAAATCTTAAATTTGAGATACGATCGATGAAGATGAAATAAATTGAACTGGTGTCATTAGATGTTTAAGCGGTTGCCCCGGATAGGCAGAGGTCCTGGGTTCGAGTCCCAGATGCGACTGAAACCTTTTCATTTTATGTCGTTTTTTTATTTAGGTTATGGTTATATTATTTTCTACAATGATTAAAAATTAATAAATCATTTCAATAACCATAAAAATTAAATTTATGTGGGGATAAATAAAATCAAGTAAGTCATCTCAACGAGGCCTAACCACAGTTTTAAAATGACAGAATAATAATAGAAACTAAAATACTTCCAGAACTTAATAATGACATTATTTTTGTTCTTATTTAAATATTTTTAATATTTTTTACGGCAAGATTTTTGATATTTTATTTATCCAATTAGGCGGCTCAAAAAGGCTCGGGGGCTGCAGAAAACGGGTTCGCGGCCGCGAGTTGTACGTCACTGGCTTAACATAACACAATAAATTACAATCTCCTTTGCTGTTCATCCATTTTCACTCAACCATTTTTGGTATTACACGACCACAGGCTGACAAAGGTAAGCCTTGGAGAAAAGGTGATATTTCTAAACCATGAGCCTATCGTATTTCAATTTGATTTCGTGGAATTCAAATCCCAGATAAATCCTTACACAGCCTTCCATTTGAATAGTACCTACAATCAATCCTCCGTACTAGTATGAGAAAATATCTATAACAGGCTTTTGATATTGGAAAATGGAAAGAAATCGTTCTAGATGATAATCGTAATATAATGTATTCGCGAATCCATTGGGGATTGACTGCAAAGCGTTATTTTCTTGGAACAAAGATAATAACTCAAATAATTTCTATTGTTTTCTACATTGAGTCCCATTTAAATATATACTCGTATATAATTATTGTGCAAGAAGGAAAACCGTGTATTTAGTTTGTAAACGTCTAAAAGGGATCGAAATGATAATCTAGTCTCCTATGGAAGCAATCTTCCCAACAAGCCCTCCATTGATATGCTTGGTGTAACCTTAAGTGACCAGCTCAGGTATGGGGGCTCCATCGAAGCCAGAGTAAAGTTAGCCTCTCAGAAGCTGGGCGTATTGTACAGAGCCCGCAGATACTTAAATAATATGCAACTGCTGACCCTGTACAAATCGCAAGTGCGCCCCACTGTAGAATTTAGCAGCCACCTCTAGTCGGGAGCCCGAAAATATCTGAAAAAAACCCTCGACCCTGGGCAGAAACGGGCGGTCCGTTTGATAGATTCGCCTATCTTAACAAACGGACTGGAATCTTTGGAGCACAGACGTCAGGTAGGAATGCTGTCCTGGTTCTACCGGTATTTTAATGCTCTGAGGAACTAGAGTCATTAATTCCTTCGGCACCGGTGCATAGTCGGGAAACACGCCAAATGTGCATTTGCACACGATTGAAACTTGTCACATGAGAACGGGTCGCTTCTACGACTCGTTCTTGTGTTCAACAGCTCGTCTGTGGAATGATCTGCCGGCCTCTGTGTTTCCTCCATCCTATAACATGGGTCTCTTCAAGACTCAAGTTCACTCCTTCCTATTCTCTGAAAGACCCTCCACACACCATCCCCATAGATGAAATAGGCCTTGAGGGAAATTATTTCCCTCAGGGTCTCCTGTGTGGAGTTACTGTAAAAAAAAAAATTGAAATATTTTCTTTAACTCGATTAATCTTTCACCATCATTAACCCAACCAAACTGAATGAAATATTTAATAATTAAAGAAGATAATATTAACACATCCCTTTTTAACCACGAAACCGAAAAAACAACAGAAAATAAAAAGATTTCAGTCGCATCTGGGACTCGAACCCAGGACCTCTACCTATCCGGGGTAACCGCTTAACCAACTTAGCTAATGAGACTAATTCAATTTACGTCATTTACACCGATATCATACTTCAAGTTCAAGACTTGTTAATATTATCCTCCATTTTTCAGTAAATGTCTAGTACGTATGAGAAGTATTCTATTTATTTTTGTTTTGTTACCCGAACCGAACCTAACGTAATCACACCTAACTTAACTTAACCTAGTCCAACCTAACCTAATCTATCCAAACCAATCTAATCTAACCTAACCATGCCTAACATAAACTTATATCACCTAACCTAACCTATCCAAACCATTCCAAGCCAATCCTAACCTAATCTAACCTAACCTAACCTAACATCACCTAACCTAACCTATCCAAACAAAACCAAGCCAAATCTAACCTTATCTAACCTAGGCTAACCTAACCTAACCTAACATAAATTGTGCTTGGTTATCCAACAAATTGTACCTGGTTATACCAACATAAATTGTACCTGGTTATCCGTAGTTCATGTGACTAGGGGACAAAACTGCTAAAATAACGAAATAACAAAACTAGAAAGAACCATCTGTTCAAATAAAAGCTGACGACTTTATATAATTTAATAAATAAAAAAAACCCATAGATTCAGTAAATAAACACAATGTAATCCGTCTTCCAGAGGGTAATAAACCATCCCGAAAGTTTTTTTTAAAAACACAATAAACAGTACCGTCAGCAATAAAATAATTTTCAAAGAATAAAAACAATATCAGAAAAGCAGGGAACTCACTCCCGACATCCATGCTATATATACCATAGATTTAGTATTCATTGTACCAGTCTGAGGATGCCCGTGATAGGTTGAAACCGGTCATGTCGAAAATAAATAAGTGGAAAAAAGTTACAAAGGTTTTTGTAATAAAAAAAAAATCATTTTACACCTTCTACAGTTTCGATATGGAAAGTTCACATAGGTACGTACTTACATAATCACAATTGAATCACGTACAATATATATCTTTTTTTAAATTGCCTAAAAGTAAAACTGAATTCCTACCTGATCTATTCTGTGGTACATTTCACCGAATCAGAACGAATCGTCCTTTGATATCACACTTACTCTATTTCTATTCTACTTCAATTAATTTATACTCGCGGTGCTCAAAGAGACGCAGCAAACCTGTCAGCAAAATGTAGTTGGAATATTCTTAATATTTATTATTTTTTTTATGATCTCATGTTTAATTTGTAGAACTCCATTTTTTTAATATTAATTTTAATCGATAAATTAGTTTTAATAATGAAGTTGAAATTAAATTGAACTTGGCAATAATTAATTAAGAATTATTAATAATATTTTAAAAGTTGTATCGATTTTGTATTCGCTGCTACAAGGTTGAATATTATTGTTGAAAAGTTTAGTGTGTTATTTTCATTACTAAAATAACATTTTCACTGCAATTTCAACATGAACGAATTTTAAAAGAAGAATATTTTGCATTGTTTTCAATTAGTTATCTTGTGCAATGTATTATGTGTATTTTTTTATATTTCTATATAAAATTTAGCATATTAGAGAATGGGGTTGGTCAACATGTAGGCATTTAATCTTAGGGCTTTAAAATCTATCGGGAAGTGAACTGATGTTTATGAAATTTCAAACCTTCAAGTGCTGTGATTTAACCGACATGTGAATTCCTGATAAGAGTGTCAAAGCATAAATCTGCTAAGCGAAATAATATTTTGGCACAATGGAAACGGTTTTTGTTAGACGCGTTTTTTTTTCATTACTCAAAAATAACATTTTTGGAAGATGGGGCTTGCTTAGATATGCGTAGAAAAAAAAGCCGTTAATACGACATCTTAAAACAAAATCTTTCGAGGGTTTCATTAAAACAAGACAAACGGTTTTCATTTTTAAATTAGGAACCATCCCCCGAGAACAAAATTTCTTGGAAACATTATTATTTTTGTAAGTACATTCTTGTATTTTTAAACGCATAAAAAATACGGAAGTTTTTTGTAAATATTAAACCATTTTATGTGATGACGCGCAACCGCTCACTCTCCAACTAATAAGGTTCCCTTCATTATAAATTATTAACAGTTAAACAAAAATCATAATAAAATATGAATTCAATGATTTTTTTTTCATAAATGTATCTTTATAATTGCAGGGTTGTGAGCCCGTGACCCCTGAATTCTGACCCAAAAAGCTTCGCTCTCCCACGAAGCTCATCAAATTTAGAAACCGAAGTATGAACCAATAATAATATGAAATAAATATATGAATATATGACAAGAGTCCCAACTGTTCCCAACCGTCTGGAGCCTTTAGACTATGGCATCCCCAATTGGGGAATGTTGTGAGGCTGAAAGTATTGCGGAGGAGAAGGAGAAAGAGAAGGGGAAGGAGAAGGGAAAGAGGAAGGGGAAGAGGAAGGTGGGGAAATACCTGGCTATTCAGATCTGTTCACCAAACACGGCTAAAAGCCATTTCAAGCAACGTTTCAATTCTGAATGGTGGTCTTACTGAACGGATTGGGGTAACCGTGGTTCAGCCGATTAGATCGGAACCATGAGGCCTTGGACTTGAGTCCCAAATGCTACCGTTAATTTTTTTTCTTTTCTTTATCTTTTCGCCTTCAGGTTTTATTTTGAGAGTTGTTAATATTATCTTCATTGATTAATAATATATAAATAAGTACGTACGGATTCGTGAAAAGTCATATTTAGAGATATAGAACATCAAGCACAATAACGTAATATATTTTGATATAAAATAACAAACTTATTTATACTGATTACAGAAAAAAAAGCACTAGAATATTGCAGTTGTTTTATAGAAAGGAGTGTAATGAGAATATTTGACGCGAATTTGAACGTGAACCAAATACTTGAGTCGGCCCATGTCAGAAGTCGAAATAATCGAAGAGAATGTATGAGGCGATGTATGAATGTGAATGAAACAAGAGGTGTATGCCAAGCTCGAGTTGTTTATTGGTCCGTCCTCTCTGCTTACCCCTGTGTAGAAACGGCGTGATGGTTAGTTGGTTATTTTCATTTTGGACAAATATTTAAACCCGTGCCAAAACTTTAGTTACTTACTTGATTACTTGAGCGATATATTAATCAAAATATATCATAATAATAAGTATCATTTTGTGAAGCGATTGTTACTACCTACCGCTATTATTAATTAAAGAACTATACGCATGGCAACAAAAACCAGAAATTTAATAAAGTGGAGCTTTATTTCATTACTATGATAACACAAAGCTGCTCACTTTATCTTTGAAATCTGTTATTTACAACAAAAAAAAATGACTCTTCAGTTTAACGGTTCGTTTTAAAGAAACAAGGCAAGGTATACCATATAACTAGATTACAAAAAAAATAAATTTATAAGTTTGTTTTGTGAATTAAGATTTTTTTATTTTGATTTAACATCTATTAAATGGGTATCGTGCAGTGGCGTGTATTGTTGTGTGTAGTTTTTCAAGTTCCGGTATAAATTGTGCATCAAATATTTTAAAATTTGTCATGTTCCGCTGGTTTTTATAGCCAACTGAATAATTAGTAACAAGTTCTTAGATTTTGACGCAATTGAAAATAATGGTAATTTTTTAAAATTGATTTTATGATTTTTTGTTTGACTTAGGTTAGGGACTGCTTTTCAGACATCATGGACTGTATGCCACTGGTATCTTGATATATTTAAGAATAAAAAAATCACCTTTCCATGTAAAGCGTAGAATAATAAAAAAATACAAACTAAACTTTAATATAAAATCACCGTTGTTTTCTGATGACCGTTTGGTTAAAGTAAAAAATATGCAATTTATTTTTTATAACTTATTGAAGTTTGTAAACCTCATTGTAATATTTAATCATTGAAGAATATAATATTAACACATCCCAAATGAACCACGAAACCGAAAAAACAACAGAAATTTAAAAGATTTTAGTCGCATCTGGGACTCGAACCTAGGACCTCTACCTATCCGGGGTAACCGCTTAACCAACTTAGCTAATGAGACCAGTTCAATTCACGCCATTTACACCAACATCATACTTCAAGTTCACGACTTGTCAATATTATCCTCCATTTTTATAAATCCCATATTATTGGCTGCTATCCTTATGATTAGAAAGTTTCATCCCGAACTCAATTGCAATTGGAATAGAGTCTCGGATATACCTACCCGATTTTTATTTATATGAGACATCTATTGACTTATTTTACAAGTCTGGAAAGAAATATTCAATTTATTTTTTATAACTTATTGAAGTTTGTAAACCTGATTGTAATATTTAATCATTGAAGAAGATAATATCAACAAATCCCAAACGAACCATGAAACCGAAAAAACAACAGAAATTAAAAAGATTTCAGTTGCATCTGGGCATCATATTATTTGTCGCATAATATTATCTTCTTTAAAGATTGAAAAATATGCATTTGAACCATTATGGTTTTACTTGCTTTCATTTTCCATTGAAAACCTTTTAAACGATCGCAACTCTCTGTTTTTATCTACTATTAAATGTCAGACTATACCTGCAAATATATCAGAAGAAATTAAACCTATTTAGAGAATATCACTTATCTGAAGAAAATACTTGCTTTGTTCGATAAATTTTATCGACCAAAATCAGCAGGCTAAATAAAACCACTCCAAACGTAGACATTCAAACTTAGGTATTCCTGCCAACACCGGCCCTCTTCACGCTTGAGGCCCTAGGTATTTGAAAATCTGACAGAATGATAAATTGACTTACATTTTTTAAGACATGCCCTAATTTATTTTGTGGAGAATTCCGCTGGTGAAATTTCGGGCCCTTTCTTGCGAATGAAGGTTTTCGGATTGAAATGGAGTTATTTATATTTGTCGTAAATCAAAGTGTAAATTATACCACATAGATAAACTATCGACTGGCGTTTTCCGGTTTTCGCGGAAGTAACAACCTCGCAACAAATTCCAGCCTCGTTCCTGAGTTATAGATGCTCTTAGAATCGTTCTGATTCTCTCAAATACCATTTAGAAATTAATGATTTCTTGAAATGGATTTAGTTGTGTTTAGTGACCAGATCTGAATAGCCGGGCACTTCTTCATCTTCTCCCTAACTTCTCCCTGACACTCAAATCATAGATCCACTGGCTTTTGCGCTCGGCACTCTTGTGTTTATTTTTTACATCATAAAGCTCATTGTGCATTATCATAAAAAAAAACATGAGTCTTAATTTATTTTTTTTAAATGCATTAGCATATTTTTCTTTTACGCTTTGACTAAAAACAACAACGAAGCTTTGCTGTTGCTTCGAAGTTCATTAAAATAGTAAGCTTTTTGTGTTCAAAGGTCATTGTGGGTGAATTTATGCACAAAGCGTGTATAATATTATGCAGCTTGCAGTCTTCCCATCTTGCAAACATTTCTAATGAGTGTCATACATTATTCAAAGAACTAAGTACTTTATGGAATATTAAAGTGAAAACTAAACAAGAGTTCGACCCGCCCGCTCTGAAGCTAGTGGAACTATTGCAATTTAAATTTTGAGGAAGGGGTGAATTAATATAAGAGATAAGTGGCGATGGGCAAAAGACGACACACTTTATTTTAATAATAAATAGCACTAAGCAAAAATTAAAAAATTCCAAACAATAGTTCATTCATTTTTCTTATCACAACTACCGTGAAGCCGCGTACAAGGAGAATCATTTATTTTTATTTTTTATAACTATAAAACAAATAAGTCAATAGCATTCACGTCATTATAAAATAACTGAGAAAACATTTCTTTTTAATGCGGAGAAAACAAATGTAAACTGCAAGTTCCTCACAGAATGGAGAATCTATTATCACAATTATTTTCTCAGTAAATTGGTTTCACCGATTAAAAATCATTTTACGCACCATAAACATTGAAATTGGGTGAGGATTAACAGAATTATATATATAAGGCGTCTCAACGTGGCCTAACCATAGTTGGCAAATGGCTTTCAACGCCGAAACAACTGACACAATAATAAAAAGACAGAAAATAAATGAACAGAATTTACAATGAACATCAAAAGATGCAGATCCAGCGTACTCGTACCATACATTGGGACCAAACTCGCAACCGCCCCTAGCGTTAAAACCTAGACCACTACTTACGCTACGTAGTTCGTAATTTCACTATAAAGCGTCCTTGAGGTGATTTTTCACAAAAACGGCGCTATACAAATCATACAATTATTAATTATACAAGTGGAAACGTATTCGCGCAATAAAAATTCACGAAAACCGCAGTACTTGTGTTTTCGGATGAGATACTTTCTAATTTATCTGGTTTCAGATGCATTTAAGTGCATCCTTGCGAAAACAACGAAGTAAAGATAATGGAATACCCCAATTTGGGATGATATAGTCCCACTGGCTTTGGAAGATTAGAAGCAGTTGGGACTCTTACGCGGTATTCACATTTTTTTAAAACATTTGAAATATTGTCAAATTTTCTAAATTTTAAACCGTTTTTTTATTAATTTCTAATATGACTTTATTATTTAATATCTCGTAATTTTTAATTTTTAATTTTTAATTAATTAACTACATGCTTTGATCGCTTGTTATTTTTTGTTAATTTTTGTAATTTGTCTATTCTTACATTATTATTTCTGATGAGTATCCTGATGAGGGAATCATTGCTTAACGTGTTGATATTTAAATATTAAATAGTTGTTTAAACGAAACATTTCCCATAATTAATAATGACGCCACAAATTAATTACACACCTATCGAAGAAATTTGAAAAACCATCCTATTCATTTTATTAACCCTTTAGGTGCCACCGAACGATATATCGCTCCGATACATTATTGTACTTGAATTCCACAGAACGATATATAGCTCAAGCCATAAAATTCGTCACGCGTTACCCACGGTTCTAAAATTTCCTCACATTATTGAAAACATGTGTCTTAAAATAAAAAAAAAAAATATATATATATATATATTCATGGATTATCGACACTTCTCCAGCATTTTAAAAAAATACACGTGGCACCTAAAGGGTTAAAACACTTTTTTTTTCACTCTGTATAGTATCCATACGATCAACATTATCATTAACTTAAACTTGTTTTCATAAACATCATCTCTCTGACAAATTACTACTAAGAACTAATAATTATCCGTTGTAGTGCTGTACTGATTTTGCAAGTAGGTGTAAGCGTTAACAGCTATTGATAATTTATGTTATTAGTAAATAAATATGATATAAACTAGAAATGCAATAACTTGGACTAATTATTCTATTATTGCGACGGCCAATAATTGCACTTCCGTCATCACTGTCTCCATTTATCAAATCGAAGGGCTCATCATCCGTAATGTCGCCGTCCTTTGACACATCGTCCGCGATAGAACTAAGATCCGACATGGTAAAATATATCGTTTAAATTTAATATAATAGGACAAACAATACATATAGTACACAAGATATACGCCAACTGCAATACACCGCTCTCAAATGGAACACGTGATTTTGTAAAGATCAACAAACGCATACTGAAGAACGCAGTGCCTGAGCGCTTCGTCGCAATTTTCGTCGCTGACGCTTGCAGCGCCATAGAGCTGCACCGGTCTCTAACGGTTAATAACCATTTTACCAGTAGATACTTAACATACAATTCATAACTTATAACACAGGACTAAAACTGACATAATTATGTGTGTTATGAAACTACATGCGTATTAATCAACATAGTTTGCTTGAGTAACAAGTTTTGTTCCCGATAGAACACTTATAATAATGCTAGGAGCTTTTAACGATTCTACTTCGTTTGTGTGATGAATGTAATAGCTTCCCTTGCACAGTGCACTGTGCCTTTGCAAACGAATACGTTTACA
Source organism: Halesus radiatus (assembly GCA_022606495.2). Taxonomy (NCBI): domain Eukaryota; kingdom Metazoa; phylum Arthropoda; class Insecta; order Trichoptera; family Limnephilidae; genus Halesus; species Halesus radiatus. The sequence goes on along the minus strand of JAHDVE020008472.1, from coordinate 13,051 downwards.
TGAATGAATTCCGTATATTATCACTACGTCCCCTGTACAGGAGACTTGATTAATCTACGAATAGTTAACGTCTACGCAGTTGTGTGCATACTACCCAACTTTGTACATAATGAAGATCATAATTTCGTGAGACGCGACTGTTATTTAATAATTAATTACCGATCGTGATTAATCAATATCATGTTCCATTATTACGACGTTGGGGCAAACCCCACAAAGATATTGTTCAATTAATTAAATCAATTGATTGATATACTTGATTGTATATCTCCTTTATATCTGTGGATTCCGTTAAAACTTATTCAAGTTCTACTATTACATAAATAGTCTTTTCTCACTCTAATAAAACTGTATTTATTTTGTATCTCTGAGCTTTTGTGGTACTTGCGGATATCTTGGTATTTTTATAATATTATTTAATTGCTATTGTATAATCACTATAACAAAACTGTTCTACTTTTTTTTTTTTTAATTAGTAAATTGATCACAACGTGGATGTACCTATATTGTTAAATTATTGCGCGACTATTTGTATGATTATTTTTAATTTATTGTTGTATTTTATAATAATGTTGAACTGAACTCCTTCTGACAAGCTATTTGCAGTGTCTTAGCAAGTACAAATTCCTATCGTGTGGAAAAAAAATTACATTTTTTTTTAATTCCTCTATCGGTCATCTAATCTCTATATTCCCCTACAATCACAATCAAGCAATAATAACCAAATCTCCAACAAACTCCACCCGTTAAAATCTCATTAAAATATACCATCCACGGACAAAGAAATTTTAAGTACTACCCAATCAAACTTATAATCACATGATTCCATTATTGAAACATCCCACAGATAATCAAACTAATATTTAATTATGGATTAAAACACAGGGTACCTACCCATTTTTTTAAACCCATATAACTCAAAATCAAACGTAACCCAGTAATATTTTCATTAAATATAATTATTTTTTGGGTTTTTTTGTCTTTTTTATAATATTCTTTAATGTAATAATGTAATCAATTGACAAGATTATTATATCAAAAACACGTGAACACCTCAATACAGATTCTCCTACTGAGGTGTTCACGATACGCTATTATATGTAAATAATTTACAGTACACATCATTCTTATTTGACACAATCCACGTACATATAATGAAATATTACTTATATTATAATTAACTGTAAATAAATTAAAAGTGCATGCATAAACAAAATCGCTTTCGGCGAGTCTTCCGAACTTTCTGAATAACAACAGCGAAGGCATGCATTAAGCCGCGTCTCCTGCGAACTTTTTTCCGAAACATTACACAAAAAACCATACACAAAACATTTGTTTTCATACACATCCCGTCTCCTGCTAAAATGTTTTGTTTTAGTTCAAAACAAAACATTTTCCGTAGACAACAAGATGAGTTAAAGAATAATCTTTTGAATGTACTAAGTATTTTTATAGGTTGGAATAAAATAGCATTGTTCTGTTTATTGTTTGAATTAAAAATATATATAAATGTCAAAGAATGTAAAAATAACAAGAAATATGTTGTGTAAACCACTGTAATATAGTCAATGACCAGTCGGTGGCTGAGTTAGTATCGCGTCCGGGTCTGACCCAGGCGACGTGAGTTCAACTCCTCGGCCGGCTAAGTCCTCCATCACGACACAAGCAACATCTTCCGTTTACTGTGATGGTTGTAGGAGATTTTCAAATATTGTCAGGTTATTCGTAACCCGGAAATATTTGTCTTTCTTTAAAAAAACAAAATGAATGTGTTTATCACGATGATTAAATATGCATAAGCACGACGTTCTTAATATGCACAAAATTAATTAAAAACTATTTCAGTTACCGAAGAAGCAAAATCATATTTTTTTTATTTACGGAAAAGAACCTATTTTATGTCTAATTAAAACATTGTATTAAATATAAAGTAGGTTTTGGATTCTTAGTTTTTTAATAATAATAAAAACTAACAAGAAAAAGACCTGCTTATATGGATATTTACTTCACGATATTTACTTTTAAAAGTTCTTAATATGAGGGCTGTAGTTCTATTAGAAATAGCAGATACAATAAAAGATTACATAACAGTTAAATAAATTATTATTATTACTGATACATAAGCAAACTTCTTATAATAATATATTATAATTTCACTTAGTTCAAATAACCTAAAAAAACCCGTCCGATTTGTGACGATGTACCATCGAACGGGAGGCATAGATAAATCCGCGCCGTGCGGCGATTTAAAAAAAAATTAAACAAACCCTTCCCCCCCGTCCCCTCTTCGACCACGCGAGGAATATTTTCCATTGATTTCGGAAGACAAAAACATTCTATACGCACACAGAAATGTTGTATGGTAACGCCCCTTTTTTTGTTTTTTTTTTGTAAATGTTTTCAAAAAACAGTCACAGGAGAAGCGGCTTTAGACGACAACAATCTGTGGTATTCAATACTTTGTTGCAAAATCCTTCTCATGAAATACAATGATAGTTGTTTTCATAGAAAGCACTTTGTTGTTTGACATATCTGTAATGCAACAACAAGAAAGGAGAGTGTACGAAAAAGTGGCAAACCCGTAAAATACAAACATGTTCCCAATTTTTCGATCTCCACTAGATTAGTGGTGTCACTCACAGTTGCAGTATGCCATTTTAGTTTTGAAAGGTCCTATTAATCATCGACGAGAAATGGCGTCCTTTTGTCCGAGATACAAAATTCCCTCCTTTGTGCAGTCAGACTTCGCCTGCATACCCCATTCTACCCCACTGACTGGGTGGCCGTGCGAGATTCAAATTCACATACAATCTACTAGATATATGTCCTTCGCTATAGAGTAGTATAGAGGAATCGTATGAATTTATTGGTGTCAATCATAGATAATGGAAATGAGGGAGAGATAAATCATGAACCATCATCAGTATGAAACCGCGGGCACTGCGAAATTAGTATCAGTCTGAAAGCGGCGCTTTGCCTTTGCTTCTACCTACATACCAAACGCATAGCTTTCACTGGCTTCCCGCTTTAGGTCGCAGTTTGGCGTCGGCCGGTACGCTTCCATGTCATATCTCACCGTGTTATAGTTACTGAGCTTTCATTGTAACTTTGTTTTTGTCTCTAAAAGTTGTATCAAGTACTATAATTTTTTTTTTTTAAATCTTGGTTTTATTATGTTCATTTCAATGGAGATCTGAAAAGATAGAACGTACAAAATTCCAGATGGCATTTGCCAGATACAAGTTTTTCATACCAGCATGCAGTTAGCAACTTGCTGCCCTTGCCTTTGTATCATGGTGATAAACATAATTTTAACCAAATTCAGTATTTCTTTACTTCTTAAATGTCAATTTAATTAAATCTATGGCTGGCCACCATATTGGGATCACGTAATATTTTTACAATTTAAAAAAATACGATTTAAATTCATATAAAGTAAATAGATGAATACATTATGTTGTTATCTTTTATGATATGGATTGTGTTCAATTCTATGGAAAGTTTATTAAAATTTCCACACTAAACAACACATCGGGAAAATTACAGAATCACTTCTATCAGGATCTGGCACCACGACCCAGAGCTGCCAGAAACCAGAAAAAAATAAATTGCAAGCATGCCACGACGTGTTGAAGCCGTGATTTCCAATAAAGGCAGTTAACAATAACATCTGAATGAAAACAAACGCTTTAAATCGGTGTGTCATTATCACAATTTGCTTGAAAACATATACAAATAATCGATAATAGCAAAAAAATATCGCTGGTTCTAATGTGATGACCACCCACTGTACATTATTGGAGTACCTACCACTTCAACAATTCCCTTTAAGCAAATGTTCCTTACTAACCCAAACGGTTTTCTTGAAAAACTTCCCAATTTCAGATATGCAGGAGCACTCTGTGTCCACTTTCACCCAAATGAGTAATTTCCTTTTATCTCGGCATATTTCTCGTTCATATCGCTTCGGATGATATAATTTGTGACATCCAGCCAGCGGCACAGCTACAAATGGCCCTTTTTCAGCACGTTTCCCTGCTAAGGCTGTAGCTGCCTGCATTTTAATACATGTCACAAAGCTTTCGGTGCGCAAAAAGCTCTCTGTGTTGAGTGTCAATGCGGTAGTGTACATTATATGAGTTCCATTTCATCTCCATTCTGGCGCTTCTCTAAAAGAAACACATTTATTAAAAAGAATATTTGTCTGAAAAATGACATACGAGTACGTTGCTTCTCTACTATTCTGAAAAAAAAAAGAATTTATTATTTCAAATTACCGTAATAGGAAATTTAAACAAAATAGTTCCAATGTTATTTTTTTTAGTTAGTGTCAAATAGCTAGTTGTTTTCACAATAATTTTATAAAATCTACAAAATAATCGTTTCAAGGTGAGCCAATGCCATCTTTATTCTAAGCAGCGAAAGGAAGATAATGAAAATTTTCGAGATGTTTTTGAGATTTGGGATTTTGTGAACAGTTACGCGTATTTAATCAATCCTAAAAAAGCTACATGGTTCTATGAGTCGAATTGTTAATATTATCTTCATTGAAAAAAAAAGCAATCTGTACTTGCCATGTTTCGAGTACATGCCATAACACATGCGTGCATTTCATCCACTTTGAAGATTTCCTCTTCAAGTCATCGGGGCAGATATTAGATACGGCAGGGCTGTCCGAAACTTGGAACCAGGGCTGTCCGAAACATCATACTCTTTCCTTATTTATTTTTTATAACATGTTTTTAATACATTGCAGAAAAAATGCTTCATAGTATTATACCCAACGCATGTGTAGTATACTATACAGCTGGGTCGGTTGAAAAAAAAAACTCCACCGGAAAATAAACCCACTTATCTACATCTTTCAAATTATATACATGCTTATAAGTTGACCAACAACCCTCGATTTGACATAATGCGATTTAAAAAAAAAATACATGATTTGATTATTAGTATTTTTTTTAGTGTTTAGTAGATAATAATTATCGCGTTTCAGTAACAAATAAAATACAAACTTACGTCACTAGGCACGTTTTAAAACTATCTTTTTTTTTTTTTACATTAATACCGCACAAGAGTCTCAACTGCTCCCAACCATCTGGAGCCAGTGAGACTATGGCATCCCCAATTGAGGAATGTTGTGAGGCTGAAGGTATTGGGGAGGGGAAGGAGAAGGGGTAGGTAGAGGAAGGTGGGGAAATACCTGGCTATTCAGATCTGGTCACCAAACACGGCTAAAGCCATTTCAAGCAACGTTTCAATTCTGAATGGTGGTCTTTCACCAGGACGATACTGAGAGTATCTTCCACTCTGGAACGTGCGCAAGTATACTACATATTAATTTTATGTTAATTAATTGTGAAACAACACAAATAAATTTACTTGCGCACTCCGGGGTTTGAACCCGCCACCTTCGGATTCGTAGTCGAGAGCCTTACCCCTCGACCATGGAGGCCGTCAGAATCATCTTATTTGTAGTTATAAAATGAGCTTGTTTCAATTTGTGAAACAAAATAAATGACAATACGCTTCAAAACATTATCTCTTCACGTAGAATTGGATAAAGTAACGTAGGTACATAATGTGTGGAATAAATTTAATAATGTAAAAATGCGTGGGGTTCTCACCCAGATAGATGTGGCGGGTTCAATCCACTGCTAGCTCTACATAAGTCCTCTGTGGTGTGCACAAGCAATATTTTTCACTTATAATTTTTTTATTGTATTTTTCATACAATGGGAACTTGTACTCGCTGAACCACTGAAAGTAGCTTATCAGAAGGAGTTTAATTTAACAATATTATATAATATAACAATAAATAAAAGTAATCATGCATGTTGTGGTCAATGCATACGAGTTGAAAAAAAATTTTTATATGAAAACAGTAGAACAGTTTTGTTATAGGTAATTATTATAAAAATATGAAGATATCAGCAAGCATCACACACGTTGAGAGATACTAAAAATTAGAACAGTTTTGATACAGTGAGAATATACTCTTAATATGATGCTGGAAGTAGTAGGAATTTAAATGTTGGGGGTTTTTTAGAGACATAAAGTTTTGTCAGTGAAAAAATATGAAACTTACCTATGATAGAAAAGCGCAACGTGCTACTTTGAAGACGAACGCATTGCTAGGGAAAGATCTAAAGGAAAGCATCTCTTATTTTGAGGTCAACATTTTTATTTGGGTAAAGAAATTTTGAAAACTGTTCTTACTATACACTTCTACAGTGAATCATGGAATTTTCTAATGAAATCTTCCCAGCCAACACCTTCGTAACCTACTCGCGTCGCGAGTAGCAGATTTCGGAGCAGATTCTCATACTTAGGACGTTTTCAATTAACACATAATTGATATTTGCCCGACCTATGTTGACGTTGATTTATTGGAGGCGCTTTCACGGCACAATACATTATTTGCTCCTATTCATCGTATGATTACTTCAAACAATGGATGGGTTATTAGGAATGTACCGCCACTAAGTAAATAGCTACACACACTCGTATTCATGAACATGAACTATTCCATTTGGGAACCTTTGCCGTACAAAGCTCTGTATTATTTTGACGATCTCCATGGTTGAGCGATTAAGATCCTCAACTACGTATCCAGAGGTCACGGGATCAAATCATATTGTGAAAAGAATATTTGTCATTTCATGTTTATTTTATATCACATGTCATAATGTTAAGTAAATTGTTCTCATTTGCCCGCATGCAGGACCAATCTAAGGATAAATTCTCCAATTCCCCGTATTTGTGCGCAATACAACGCACAATTTCACAATATCGACATTCTTCACAATACCCTTTCTAAATATCGAACCGATGTAATGCGTACGACCACAAATTGATGTACAAGTATAAAATGAATCGAGAGCATTTCCTGTCCCCATTCTATCATTCACTTCCTTTTCCCCATTCCTTCTTACTTTGTTTTTTTTTTGTTGTTGCTCTTATTAGCTTAATAAATAAAACACCTGTATATAACCACTGTTAGCACAAGATACTTTATTGGCTTACCTTTTATACTTTCTTTATATGTATTAAAAGCTCTTTATTACAAATAAATAAATAAATATTTGCGGCACGAGTTGCGGATACTGTCAGTATCGAGTTGGTGAAAGACAACCATTAGGGTATTTTCACAAACTATAGATACCGTTAAAAATGTGTGGTAGATTTAAAGTTCATATTTCATCATACTAAAAATGTGTAATTGTGTTTTATTTTTATTGATTTTAAGAACGATCCAAAACTGCACATTCCGAAACGGTCCAAACTCGCTAAAACGTTGCGATGATTACCTGGTAAGACAGCTGTCACCAACGTCAGTCAGCGTGACGTCAATAACGCCATATTCACGAACAAAAACGAATACGTCGTTTTGGCAGCAAATCGAAAATTGCATATTTCAAATCATTATACAAATTTATTCGTAAACATCGGCCAAAATAAAAATTTTCAACAATGAACAAAAATAAGACAGTTGTGAATGGGGTCACATTGAAACGCTGCATGAAATAGCTTGAGCCATGTTTAGTGACCAGATGTGAATGACCAAGTGGTTTTCCACCTTCCTCTTCCCATTTCCTACATCGCCCATTACCTTTACCCTCACAACATACTCAATTGGAGATGCCATATTCTCACTGGCTCCGGACGGTCGGGTCTCTGGGGCGATATTCACATTAAAAAGAACCTCTCTTTCTGTTACATACGTCGTTTAAGATAAAGAATGAGAAGTTTAATCCGATCTATGGAAGATATGATCATATATCTTATCGAAATCTGTAGTTCGCTCCAAGGATTTTTTGTTGATTTTATTTTATATGAGTACCACACAAGAGTCACAGCTGCTCCCAATCGTCTGGACCCAGTGATACTATAGCATCCCTAATTGGGGTAAGTTGTGAAGCTGAAGGTATTGAGGTGGGAAAGAAGATGAGAAAGATGAAGGTTGGGTATTACCTAGCTATTCAGGTCTGGTCACCAAACACGGTTGAAACAATTTCAAGCAGCGTTTCGATTCTGTATAGTGGTATTTCACCTACCACTATATCAGGTATCTATCTACCACTCTGAAACGTACCGTAAATATACTACATATTGTTTTTAATAGATAAATTGTGAAATAACATATAACAATCAAATTAAATTTACTTGCGCACGCCGGGATTCGAACCCGCGACCTCCTGAAACGTAGCCAAGGTTCGCAACCACCCGACTACGGAGGCCATCCAAATTATCTTACTCACCGCTTCTCAGTATGTTCACACTATCAAAACAATACAACACATTTAAATAAATCAATTAAGAAAACATTGTCAGTTAAATACGAGTAAACACATTATAAACGTGAAAACCTCACAGAATTCAGAATTTAATTTTTTTTCTAACTAAATCGGTTTTACCGATAATAAATCATTACCCGTCTAAATTTAAAAGGAGTGGGAATAAATTAAATCATATAAATAAGTCGTCACTATGTGGATTAACCACAATTTGAAAATGGCTTAATGGCTTTAAATGGCCTTAAACGCCGGAACGAACTTGCAGAACTTAATAATAACATTATTAAATTTGATTTACATTAAATTTAAAAAAAAATTTAATGGAGTTCTACGAATTAACACAAAAACAATTAATAATCCAAATTATGTACTCGTATATAAATGTAATGAAATAATGTACTTTTTTACGTTAACACTGATGTTTGTGTAGTATTGGTAGCCCTCTAATCACGGAAATATTGTTATACATTCGAACGTAAAAATGGTCTGAAAATGCTTTGTGATTCCTCTTTGCCCGTCTAATCAAGTCAAAACTGTAATAATATTATTCGAGTGGCATCCCTGGCAACAACTTTAAAACAATAACTTTGATATTTAAAAAAACATCCTCTGCTCAACCTTTTTGAAAAATTATTGTTTACATTCTTATGCCATCCTTTCGACGTACATATTTTATATGACATCGTCAAGGTAAAATCAATTGAGTTGAACTAAAAACAAATATTGTATAAATACAATTTTTCGTGAAATTTGTTTGTATCGGCATTTCATCGTTTTTCAACTATCCACTGTTTCTTTATAATTATTCTGAGAAGATCTGTATTTGATATTTATATTAAAATCATATCTCTTCCTTATGTTGATAAATAAAAAATAGATTTGTACGAATGAATAAAAGTGAAATTTTGTAAAATCAAAAGAATTAACGATTTTTTTTTAAATTATTTTTTATTTTTTTATTAATTTAAAACGTTTTACAAAAAATATAATGCAAAAATTCCCGGTAAACTACGTTTTTGTAGTTTGTCTAACGGGAGCTTGTTATTCAAAAATGTTTCCTAAATTTAAAGTGAAGGTTACAATATATATATATATTTATAAAATAATATAATAAATATGTAACAAACTTAAAGCATAAATATTTCTCAAGAATCTTGCTTAAAAAAAAATTCTGTAAAAAAAAAGAAATAAAACATAAACGACAACAATAAATCGTACAAAAAATAATATTTCTTAATTATGCAGTTCAAATAGTTTCTTTCAGCTAGCCACGTTTTCAATATATTTATTAACCGTTCAGTTTTAATACATTTTTACTTATTTCAGCAGGTAACATATTTAAACAGCTGGGAATCATGTGATCTAAAGTTCTTTGTCCATATTTGTTTGTATGTTTAAATAATATTAATCCTTTATTAAAATTGAAACGAGTATTGCAAGTGTGCTCTTGTCAATTTGTATTATACATATGGTATATATGCTATAAAATACATTGTAAAAATCACCTGTATTCTCTTCGTAAATAACTAAAATGTTATAAAGTTTTTTTTAAATAGTTCTGCTAGTTTAATTTATTAAAAAAAAATTTAAGTCTTCCCTCACACGTAGATAAAAAGATTTCACCGTCTATATTATTGGTGAAACCAAAAAATATCAAAGTAACTTTATTATGACCATGTTTTCCCCATTATTCATAAACTCGAACAAAATTTCATAATATCAGCGTATGCAAAGGTAAATCATTGAAGGTTTGAACAAAAAAAATACGAGGAATGCGATTTTCAAAGAAAATACACCGAACGGCTCCCTACAAAGCTCTGAATGTGGGTCCTATAAATAATGCCTGTAAAACCCCCATCATTTTATCGCGGATTAAACTGTGCTTGAACTTTTGCAAAAGAATTTTGGAACGGCTCGTGTCAAATCAATGTATAAAAGTTCCTAGGCAGTGAGAGAAATTTGGAATGAACGTTGTGTTTCAGGATAATCTCAAAAGCCTCTCCAATAATTTTTTGTCGGCAATCCGCAAAAATGGAAAGTAAATTCCTCACTTTTTTGTATTTATAATAAGACAAGATGGAGGGGCTCCATAATATTTAAACCATTTAAGTTATTTATCCAAGTCGTTACAGGATTTGTAGATGTACAATATATATTACTGGCTAACTCCATGATCCTATATAATCCTATATAACTGTTTTCTTTTCAGTACATCATTTTTTTTAAATGACTGATCAAACTATTTGCCTGATTATCAAAACAATCTCGTTTCATGTACCAGCTCCGGGGATAATTTTCAGAAAAAATCGTGATTGAATATTTTCTTAAATAGCTTATTTTAAAATACTACGAGAGGTGTAAAATAAGATTTAATAAATTAATAACATTTACTTTATTAAAACCACTGTTTTTAATATGTTTATATCTACATGTTTCAGAAGCAAAGCTCCCTCTTCGGGATAAACAATATACCTGTTTATCCTGATGAGGGAGCAATTTTTCTATAATAAATGCTTATTTTACAAGGCTCTTCTTGGGACTATGTGCAGTAATATACAACACTGATGGTATACAAACTTGAACGATTCATTTCAACGAATATTCTTGAATAGTTTTGTTATTTAAATCGACCTCCACTCGACTCATACAATGCCTATTTTCGTCATCGTCGTGGGAAAAGACATCGAGTCTGAGACATTTCTCTTTTTTCAAAAAGATGGGGAGAGTCTACAAGACACTTTTTAGGCGACGAAACAAAATTTTTCAAGAATTTCTACCATGTAAGAATTATAATCAATTTTCTAAACCCTGATATTCATCACACAGCTGTTATCGTACAATTTAAGTAATAAATATGTGTCTAATATATTACACGTGCAATTTTTTTTCTCTTGCTGCATAGCAATCCCATGATTTGTAAAACTCATTTTGTGACAAGAGAAATTTAAATTACGAAAAGCGATATAAAACTGACGTAGAAATAAAACAACAGACAACGATAGTAATAATGATTGGATTACTTCTGTAGCGCCGTTTTCATGAAAAAATCAACTCAATGGCGCTATACAAATAAATTAAATAACATATCACTTAGATGTATAACTTATACCTAACAGCTAAAATTCATTACTAATGGCTTACAAGTAAGATTTATTACTATTGAAATACAGTAATATTATATATATATATATATATACGAGTATATAAGTATTACAAAATGCAAACGCTGCCCTGATTTATATTGCAGAAGGTAAATTTTAATATGAGAAAGCTAACTAACTAACCAACTAACCATCACGCCGTTTCCCCGCAGAGGTAGGCAGAGAGGACGGACCGCCAAACAACTCGATCTTGGCATACACTTCTTGCTTCATTCACATTCATGCATCGTCTAATACATTATCTTCTATTATTCCGACTTCTGACGTGGCCCGACTCAAGTATTTGATTCACTTGATCGTGCCATGTCTTCCTCGGACGTCCCCGGCTTCTTCTTCCATTCACATTCGCGTCATACATTCTTCTTACACTCCTTTCTTCGTTCATTCGCTCCACATGCCCAAACTATCTAAGCGTCCCTTTCTTAATCTTACTCATTACGCTTAAATCAGCCTTGCATTCTTTACGAATTTCAATATTTTTTCACACGATCATACATGGTTTTACCACACATTCGTCTCAGAGATCTTATTTCTACGGCATTCAGTTTACTTTCATCCTTCCTCTGCCAATTCCATGCCTCACTGCCATACATCAGAGTTGGTATCAGCACTCCATTGTGGACTGCTAGCATCGCTTCTTCGGACAACTTTTTGTTTGCGCCAACCGCGTTCAGTCCTCCGTTAATAGAGTTTCCTGCATTCACCCTTCTTTCAATATCCCTATCTGTCTTTCCATCTCTCGTAAACATACTTCCCAAATACACAAACTCATTGACCTGCTCCAAGTATTCATCATTCACAACTATATTGCATACTGTTTTCGCACTCTCTCTTTCAAACACCATGACTTTGGAGTTATTTACATTCATCATAAGCTCATTCTTCATACATACTTCGTTCATACGAGGGACTGTAGATCTTCCATACTGTTAGCAGTCAAAAAAAAAAAATGAGAAAGCCAATCATAAATATTTATATTTTTCGGATACTGCGTCAAAATGGCTAAAGCTCTATGATATGGATGCTGTTTAGTTCGGTTGTTTGTTGTTGATTATTAAGTTTGAACATTTCAAAAATTACTATGAACAATAAAATAAAAAATCTCTTGAAAAAATCTGATTTTTAGGTCACCACAGTTTTCAGCTTATTACATGTTTCCGTCGTGAGCTACGGAGCTTTAAATTATCGAATTAACTCAAAAAATTGTTTTTTAATCTTTTATTTCACAATCATAAAAAAGAATTCGAAGGAAGAGCGGCGTAAATAGTATCTCTGGCCAAGCCGGGTAGTTACTAACCGTAATGAAACAGTATTAGGACATTTATGCATAAAAAAATACTCAACGACTCTTAATAAGTGGTCATCTGAGAAGGGCGTATTTTCTCTAAGCCGACTATACATGTAAGTAGGTCATATTTTCTGAGTCGGCGGTATACCCTCTTTTCATACTCCTTCGGAGTATGTTGACAATATTATATGTAGGTAGGTTAACGCATTTTCCCCAAGTCGACTGCACATATAATATCTCAACTTTTGATATCCTATCTGCATACCCCTTCAGGGACAGTTAGATATATTATATTAAGATAAATG